>JAANSN010004061.1:0-16246 GCA_036850665.1 Dicranocentrus wangi | reverse complement strand
AATATGACATTTTATTATTCCCTTCACATACGCAGCCTTCGGTATGAGAATAGTGGTATATAGGTGTGAAGTTGACAGTAATGACAGTATCTCGGTAACAAAAAAACTACGAGGGCGATTGGAAAATGTCGTACAAAAACGTTGCTCACCACAGTAGTTCATCATCATTGTGTACTCGTATTTCAGTAATACACGTATCCTTTTACAGAAGACGACAGAAGCCAATGTGGATAACCATCATGCAACATCATTCGGATTTTGGTTGGCCTTCCATAGGAAAATACATTGTCTCTGAAGGAGGTCCCCAACTGCGAAATATTCTGAACCCCGTTGTAAGTAGTATGCTCCCATCTTGTGAAAACCTCGACCTCCAGCTGATGATGGGGGCCACCTTATTTCACGTCGCTGTCGCAGACTGGCCGTGAAATAAGGTGGTCCTTTTGAGGCGACATTATGATTGAACTTCATAGATTATTGACCAAATTGATAGATTCGCACTCATACTACTCCCTCGACATTATGATTAAACTTCATAGATTATGGGCCAAATTGATAGATTCGCACTCATACTTTTAGATATTACGGCTGATGGACACTACCGATGCGCTGACTTTTGAATAAGGTAGTGTTTTTGAGTCAATCATGAGTAAATGAAAATATGAGCTAAATTGATCATACGAATTTATGGTATATGAATTGTTACGAATAAGGTAGTGCGTGGTAAGCATTCGTTTTAATGACACATTTATTTTATTACTTATTTACTTTCAAAATTGTATACAGTTATGTACAATTATGAGCTCCATAATTAGCTGATAAGCTAATGGTTATATTATTAGCTAATAAAATATGTTTGGCTTTTTGGCACACGTACAACTTTGTAGCATTCACCGATTCCATCAACATATGTTTCAATTAGTTCTACGAAACACGATGCTGTTTCTATTTCACGTATACGGAAATCCCTAAGACATACGTACTCCAAATTCGGCATTACACTAAATATATTCTGAACTAATGGTCGTGGCACACAGCCAGTAGGTTGGAGTTCAAATACTTTTATTGACTTCATTTCAATTGATTTTGGAAACCAAATGTATTCTCTTGAGAAACCATACGTATTAAACGAGTGGTATGGTAGACGCAGTGACAACACTGCAAGTTCCTTAAATCTAGGCAACTCGTTCAAAATAAGTCTGAAAGTTTTCTCATCAAATTTGTTGTCGTAAATCCATGAAATCACTAGAGAATGTAAATTATAACCTAACAAGTGTATAATTTTAAGAACATCTTTTAAATTCAAATATTTTGCGTCAACCAAATCCCGAGTTATTGAAACACCATAAAATCGTGAAACAATGCTCATGTTTGACTTCAAAAGGTATCGCAAAAAAGCGGTGGTATTTCGGATGTTCCAACAAAATCGATTCTTCCAGGATGGGCAGCCAATGACTATATCTCGAACTTTCGTACATGTCTGAGCAAGTGCCAACGCATCTTCATTATTCAAATAGCTTAGTATTTTTTCCAATACCTACATCAAATGACGTAAATTAAAATGAAGAATATTAATAATTATAAAAAAGTGGAAACTCATGAAAGCTTATAGTACTTGGTAATCTCTTACAATTGTTGGTAATCCCGCGAAGCGTGGGGCTCTGAAGCAGTTTTCCATCCTATTAACGGTAACTACTTGATTCTCGTAAATCAGCTTTTGCCTCTTCAAAATCTTGCGTTGTTCATTGCACTCTTTCTTTAGCTTTTTATATTTTTCAATTTCATCAATATAAACTCGACGCTTCAACTCCTTCAGTTGATACGCAATTTCTCTAACAAAATACAGAACACGGATGTTAGTATTAACAATTTTAATTTTTTTCAATGTAATATTTTTTAAACATTAAGTCACTTACAGTTCTGACGAAAATGGCTCCATGTCTGCAATCAGCGAGTCCTCGGTTGCTACTAACTTACATAGATATTACTATATACTGTATACAAGTCTATTCCTAATTACATATTTTACATGCTTCGTAGCAGTGCATGCACTCTACTACTCTCTACTAGCTATCGAAGTCTGCATATCATATTTTCTTGATAAGAAACTTTCTTCAGCGTAGGATGTTTTTTGTATATTCCATCGCAAGAACACAAACCATATTTACAAGCATTTTTTTTATAACACTTAAAATGCTTTGAATAAAACGAATTAACAATACTATCATTCTTTCGTCTATCACTTACGCTGAAGTTACTTATAAATTTCTCATACGTCACACCAAGACATCGAGATAATAGAAAACTTAAACAATATTTACCACAAATGTTACTAAAATTTGACTGTAGCTGTAAAGTAGAATATTTTACATTTCCACCATTTCTCATAACAAATTTACAAAATGGTTTACCATAAAAGGAGAAATGCAAACCAAAACTATCAAAAAATTCAATTTTAGTATTTCGATTCTTTTTTATAAATGCAAGCCAATGCAAACCAGGTTTATCCGAATTTTCCGAATTAACGATAACAATAAAGGTTTTTCGCTTTATCTCGTTTAGTTGATCTTTAGCAATTACATATTTTGGGATTTTACATGGAAATGTTGATAGTGCTTTACGTAACTGGTGGGAATTCATTTATGTAATAACCGCCTGTCGATACTTATCAATTGCTAGGATGGCCTGTGATTCGGAATACACAACACACGTCACTGCCTCTGCAAGTGGCTTTGAAAATTTTAATTCGATACGCACAGACCCGCTGTTTTCTAAAACAAGTGTCGAGTCTGATGTACTAGACTGATTTAGATCAAATGCAAAGAATACGTTACCATTTATGTACTCCTCCGGCGTTAGAATAAGACCTTCGTTAGAAGATGTAATACCTAATGTATTTTGGAGCAGATAATATGGAAGAATGTACTGCCCTTTACTAAAATCTACATTAATACCTCGAATAGGAATTGGCATATTGTTCACCGTCACTGATATGTGACTTATATCAAAATGCTTAAATTGAAAAGGATTAAGCCTGTAATCACCATTGAACGCAGCATTAGAAACTAAGCAAACGATTAATTTTGAAGGTACATGACCTAGAAAAACATTCTCTTCAACAAATGACTGGTTCCCACTTGGAATTGTAAATTGTTTTATATCAGAGAGTGAGAATGGATATTGTGCAAGTTTCCCATTTTCAAGTAGTTTTTGATGTGAAATTGATACGCTCGGATAAAGCACCTGTTTTCGAACAAAAAAGCTTGCATCAAGAAATTTTATTTTTGGATTTGGCACTACGTCATCTGGATTTGAAGGTGGCGTATACAGAATGCAAAAGTTATCATTGTTTTTTGTCAAACAGATGCTTAAGTTCGTGTCATTCAGCAAGTATCGATCTTGAGAGCACAAATCAATTCTCAGTTTTCCAACTAATTCTAAAGTCTTTGAACCTAGTACATGTTGCTTTCTAGAATTGTACCCTTCATTTGCAGCTCCAACCACTCCACCTGCAGTGTCTTTATAAAAAAGGGAACATGTTCCGATGCTCTTGCTATGATCTGTACCTTCCGACAGTAATGTTTCGATGTATGCTTTGTATGCATAACAATTATTTGATGAAGATGTGAGCTGATTATTAATGTAAACATCAACTTGAGAAAAAAGTGAATGCAGCAGATTGTTTGTAACGCTAATATCGACGTTACTTGGAATATTGCTACCGCTCGAATCAACCAATTTAACTTGAAGGTATAAAAAGCTATCCTGAATATCTACATAGTGTGTTGAATTTCCCGAAAGCCGAAACTCGACCTTTGCGTCAGAGTCTTGAATGTTTACGACCGGTTTATACTCTGCGTAAAAACTAGACTCAACTGATGTATCTGTCGGAGGCAGAGTAAATAAATCTACTTCCCCTCTTATGACGGGAGAGGATAATGAATTAATCATAGCCATGATAAAATATGTCTCTCTTAGACTTAACTAATCGTTCTTTAGATTTTGCTTTGTTCTTAGGTTTTGCTTTTGCTTTCGGCTTTGCCTTTGTGTTTCCTTTCGTCTTTGGTTTTGGTTTTGCTTTTACCTTGCTTTTCAACTTGCTAGTTTTAAGAGTTTTTGAGAAACCAACTACTTTTTCTTTTGGTTTTCGTTTTCGAATACCATTTCCAGATTGTGTAATTGTTTTAAATACGTCTTTCCCAATATTGGCTACGAGGCCTTTTGCGTTTGACTTCAGCGCAGATTTTATTGAACCTCCTAGTACAACGTCTTTTGTGGTATTGAGTATCGCTGTCTTGACGTGAGGTAATATAAACCTTCTAGCAATCGGTATACTATATTGTTTTACCATACGGAATGCTCCGCCTAGGCCACCTCCTCTTTGAAATTGTGACAGACGTTGCTCTGTTGATGGGTTAAGAGCGTTGTAATAATCATCGAGCGCAAATACGTGAACAGTCTTCATTTTGGATGTTTACTTTCCAACGGATCAAATATATCTGATTTAAAATAACTTAATTTCATTAGTGTAAATCTGCGAGCTTTGGAATAAACATGGAAAAGAAGATTCTTAATACTTATTACAATGTACAGTCGTCAGGAGGGTTCTCCAGTTCACAAAAAATAAAAAATATCTATCCTGATATTCCATTATCTAAAATTAAAAACGTTCTACAAACTCAGCCAATATATACTAGATATAAGCCAATACGCCATAGTTTTCCACGGCGGAAATATAATATTCATACTTTCAATTATTTGTGGCAGGCCGATTTAATCGTACTTAATAAATATGCAAAAAGTAATGGAAATTATAAATATATTTTAACGTGCATTGACTGCTTCAGCAAAAAAGCGTATGCACAGGCATTAAAGACAAAGGATGGAAAAAGTGTTGTAAATGCATTTAAGCAAATATTTGCTGACTCAAAAGCAAAACCTGCATATTTGCAGTGTGACTTAGGAAAAGAGTTTATTAATAGTGATTTCAAACGTTTTTTGAAGCTTAATAACGTTCAATTTTTTTATGTACATTCGGACAAAAAAGCTTGTATAGTTGAAAGATTTAACCGAACATTGATGATGAAGATAACGAAGTGGTTTCAGTATACAAAGCGAAAGGAATATGTAAAAGAATTGCAGTCATTTATAAAGGCTTATAATGATAGTTGGCACCGCACGATAGGGTGCAAACCGAATGACGTGAACAAGTACAACCAGATGGAAGTTTGGCTTCGTACAAATAAAGAGCTAATAAATGGGAAATCTAAAACACAAAAGAAATCTAAATATCATGTAGGGGATCTAGTTCGTATTAAAGTAGTGAAGCCTACGTTTGAAAAAGGATATACAGCGTCATATTCAAATGAAATCTATAAAATTGATACCGTTCAGAACACATTTCCCATCACATATAAGTTATCTGATATGCAAGGTGATACACTTGAAGGTATATTCTATAAGGAAGAACTTTCAGGTATAAACAAAATTTCCCCTGAGTTGTCTGATAGTCATTAAATCGCACACGTATCATGCAGAATCATGTCGTTTTATCTCCCAATCCACGCAAAAAATGGTTGCAAAAATTTAGATTGTAGCCAAATTAGTTTTCAGTTACCAAGACGCATTACACTAGATAATACGTATGAAGTGGCACTTATAGAATTTAGTTATAATAATTGCATCAAAACGTTACCTAAGCATCGTGATTGTAAAATCCGTATAAATTATTTTAATAATTCACTTGAAGAATGTGAGCAGGTAATTGAATTAGCACAACGACATTATTTATCAATTTCTGATTTAATTGAAGAAATTAATGATAGTATATCTGATTATACAAAAGACATTGTTATTGAGTACAATACTCTTGATTCAAAAATTAAGGTGTCATCACAAAACGGAAGGATTAGGTTTTCCCACGTTCTAAGAAACATTTTAGGCTTAAAACTTCATGAAGTCGCATTTGAAATTTCTTATGGTATAAATCCAGTCAATTTGTACGATACACACAATTTTATTAGTGTATGTGCGGATATTGTACAACCGCAATATGTTGGATGTACGTGGGTAAATGTATTGCGCCGGTTTTTGCATGAACCAAATCAAGGTAAATTTACTCATAAAGTCTTTTCCCCGCTTTATTACCCCCTCAGTAATTTTGATTTCAACATCGTAAACGTCACAGTATACAACGACTTTGCCGAAGCTATAAGCTTTGATGAACTCAATCCTCACATACTTCTTCATTTTAGAAAAGTACTGAAAAATGAGTAATATAATTGACGAACCAACGTTTAAATTCAATCATCCATCCTCTACAATCATATCAGGCGTATCAATGTCAGGGAAAAGTTTTTTCACAAAACGTATAATTGATAACTTGTCAAAAATGTATTTTCCCGTTCCTGAAAAAGTAATTATTTCATATACGGAAGAGCAGCCGCTTTACAATAATATCAAACATCATAACATTGAATTCGTTAAAGGAATGGACTTTGACTTAGCAAATGAGCACCACAAACCCACGTTGATTATTATTGATGATCAAATGAAAGAGGCAAGCAAGCAATCACATCTGCAAGAAATGTTTATTCGCGGCGTACATCATAGAAATACATCCCTCATATATATAACGCAAAATCTCTTCAACCAGGGAAAATATGCCAGAGATATGCGACTTAACACACATTATCTCGTCATATTTAAGTCTCCAACGTTTTTGTCGCAAGTTTATAACCTTAATCGACAGTTGTTTCCTCACAAGCCTAAGTTTTTGTCGGATGCATATATAAAGGCGACCGAAAAACCGTTCTCGTACTTATTCATTAGCTTACATCCTTTGACGGACGACGGGTTACGCGTCAGAACCGCAATTCTGCCTGACGAGGACGAGATAATTTTTCAACCAAAATGAAATTTCTCATCGAATTCGAAGGATTTCAGCTGCAGAAGCAATTTATTTTCAAAGAAGTTGCTGTAAAAAACTTACAGACCTTAGCCTCAGAACATTTCTTTATAAAACCCCCATTTCACGTTACTAAATTATCGAGTAGTGACAGAAAGCTCGTTCATTTTTGTGAATTCAACTTGCATAAAATTCGGTGGCATGCAGGAAATAGAAGAATGTCTGAATTCATGGACTACATAAAATCATTACCCAATGACGCAACACTTTACACAAAGGGACGACAGAAGGCTGGACTCTTGCGCTCAATGTTTGAAGGAAGCATAAATGTTGAAAACTTGGAGGATCAAGGTTGCCCACCAATATCATCCATCGTAAATAGTGTTGACATCCCCTGTCCGTTACCATTTCATGGTGATACATTAAACTGTGCGCATCTGAAAGCAAACAGCTTTACTAAGTTTTTATTAGAAAAAAATGAGTGAGCGAATAAAGAGGAATTTCGAATTTTTAGAAAACATTTCCAAACTAAATTCAACTGAAAGAAAAAAACTCATAAAATTGGCAACGAGTGATAATTTAAAAGCGCTTTCCGAAGTAGCAGTTAATTTGCTTGATGGAAATATTGATTTATCAAGTCAAACCAAAAAGGAATTAAGACGTCATCGAACATTTATACGCTATTTAGCAAAACAGAACATAAAACCTGCAGATAAGCAAAAATCAATCTTGTCAAAAGCAAACATTCTTCCTGCAATTTTAACACCACTACTGTCGGCGATAGGAACAATAATTGGAAAATTAATAGCATCGGAGATTGGGTTGTAATGGCGAAACGTATGAAGCTAATCCCAGAAAGCACCTACCTCCATTTATTAGATAAACAACCGACACGTCAATTAAATGATGTTGACGCAATGAGCAAAGAAAAGGAAGCCACTAGCATACTTTCAAGTGATAAAATTCCAGACGATATAAAATTAGCCCTCTACATGAATATTATAAAAGATGTTAATACAAAGTTTATGGAGTTTTTAAAACGTCCAACTCTTGTTAGACTCGATAATCCTACAGTGCCACAAGATCTTGTAGAAAAGAATCCAAGAAGTTCTGAAAACCACTACAGTAGTTTTGCAACAGCATCATCAATTGATGATTTACGTGAAGTAAATATTCGGTTTATTCAATCCTTTCCTGAAAAATTCAGACAAACTGCGGAAAACATTTTTAGCCTTCTAATATTACACCCAGACACTATATCATGGGATGCCTACGGAAATGTTTGTTTATTTGGAGATGAATTTATTGGGACTAATATTGTCGACCTTATAAATTACACTATCAGAGATCAAAAATGGGGATCAACCCCGACAGGTGCAAATCGTTTTTTATTAATATGCAGAAAGCTAGGTATGCCGGCATCATGGGTACGGACAGGACTTCGTGATCGATTTTTGAATGAATTTGGTGACATGCCACATGTGAAAACTAATTCTGAAAGTGCACAGCGACTTCCCCATTATAAAGACGTTGTAACAAAATGGTTAGCGCTAGACGATGATGAGGATTTCTCGAGGAATGTTCCGTCAGCAACATCTACTCCAAAAAAGCGTAGCGGACAAAATGAATAACGTTATAAAATTAGCATCAGAAGTGTTTTGCCCAGCAATGTGTAATTTAGAATCCCGACTTCAAAGTTTTGAAAACTGGAGCTCAAAAAAGCAAGAATTCTCGGACCTTGCACGGTGTGGATTTTTTTATATCGGTGATAAGGATAAAGTACATTGCTTTTATTGTGGTATTGGTCTACATGAGTGGCTAGCTGAAGATAATCCCTGGATAGAACATGCAATCAATTCTCCTTCCTGTAGCTTTTTGCAGCTCAATAAGACAATGCAAACCTTTGATTCAACGTATCAACGCTTAATTGTAAGTGCCAATTATTAAATTTCATGATAACGCTTAAATGGTTGAAGTCTGACTAAGAATTGTAAACTTTGGTAATGTTTACAGAGAATAATAAATCAATATGACGAGGAAAACATAAGGGATGCACTCATTGCAACTCAAGGTAAAAAGACATCATGTAAAAGTAATCAAGTATAAATTTGTCTCGTTAATATAATTTGATTGTTATTTTTAGATATGAACGATGCTTGTAATTTAATCAAAGCCAACACGTGTAAGATATGTTGGGACAAGGAAGCTCAGTGTGTGGTGCTGCCATGTGCACATTTTGCATATTGTGCTGAATGTGTGTTCTCCATAAATAAGTGTATAATTTGCAGGAATAATGTTACAACAGCCGTAAAAATATTTCGTACATAAACATTGTATTTATTAATAAGAATAAAATATTTACATGTAATGTATTACATCGTTCTTATACAAGTCTAAAAACTTTATTTATATTTGCATAAAAAATGATTGTGCGCTAACGTTGTTTCACCATCGGACAAAATATATCTTTTTGAATCGAAAGGATGTAAGCTAGTTTTACATAGGCTTATTGTTTGAAGAATATGATTGCGAGAGCGAATTAAGTTCATTTTTGTTTTTACTAACAGCTGCTTTTTGAGAACACGTTTAAAAGTTGTATGCATTAATTGCTTACGCGTAACACTTCTTTTCACACCTTTTGCTACTCTTTTGGTTAGTTTATTTCCAACATACGAATACATTTTAGGTGCAACTCCAACAAACTCTCGAACAATTTTAGAATTAGCCTCATCTTTAAACTTTCCCATAACTTTTTTGTTCTCAGAAGAGTATAGTGGATGCTCAGCAGGATAATCGCTAAAATCGAAATGCGAATGTAAATACACCAAATCCGCATAAAGGTCATCCGTTTTAATACAATAATTTAGAGAATCCGTGTCGGTTTGTAGTAGTGTTACACGATTCCCGTAAAACTTTTTCACAATATCGTAATGAAATTCAAACATTACAAGTTTGCTTAACTCTAGACATGTGAATCCCGTATAAATAGCTTTATCTAAAGTTATTGATTGTTTTACCATCTCAATTATTGCCACATTATCATTTATTATTTCAAATCTCTTAAAATTATTTTGATTTACCATACGAGATACAACTTCCTCTTCATTAGTCACCACCACACGTCTTCTTCTTCTAACATTTTCGCAGCTCTTTCCAAAACAAGCGTTTATGAGAAATTTAAACAAATCTTTTGAAAATTGATCTTTTGCTTCCTGCCTTTGAATCGTGTTAAACACTATGTATGGCTTTAGCCATGCTTCTTGTCTAAAAGATATTACGCAATGAATTTTAACTAGAACCAACCCTTTTTTTAAATAATATTTTAAAAGTCTATAATGTACAATATATTTTCGACGGGGTCCCAGATGAGGTATAAGTTTAGTCATTTTCGGATTATACTTAATACCAAGCGTTGATAGTAGATGTTTTTGGAAGTCTGAAAGCATTTCATATGGAATACAAATTTTGTCTGGTGCCAGTGGATAGTCATTATCCCGAAAATGCAGGTTTAATGGATAGTCGAGATCAACCATTAGCACATACCCAGTATCCCCATTATCATCCCAGTTTAAAATATGATTTGGCGTTAGCCTGTCTACCTCAATTTTATTTACCCATTTGAAGTCGGAAATTGGCATTTTCATTTGAAGGGCAAAACCATATAAATTGTTACAATCAATAGGAAATATAAATGTACTTTCCACATTAGGGTCAAAGTCCTTCATATATTTGTTATTAGCTTTTTTATAACGTGTGCTTATCATGCTAACCCCGCCTCTGAGGCCTAATTCAAACATTTCGTATTGATCAATATCAATTAGTTTTTCTAGCTTAGCACCGGACATTTTCAATGCTGCGTCCCATGTGTACCCGGACAGAGTAAAGTAATGAGCCGGATCAAGTTCATAAAAATGAAGAGCTACATTCCTAAAATTTTCCATGACACATGCTAGTAGAAACACATCCACCTTTAAATATAAATCATGGTAGCATCCCAACGTCGTGCAAAAACGCTTAAATACTTTTTTAGCGTACTTATAATCCTTCATTACTGATATCCTCCTCATTAAGTACATTGTAAAATTGCTTTTTTGTGGGAAACTTTCTTAACTCAAACATTTTAAAATTTCTTATATAATCATAGAAGTATACACCTTTTCTTGATAGTAGTCTAGTATTTGCCTCGCCAAAATAGTCAATCATTAATTTGAATGATTTTGAGAAGGCAATATCCGAATCTTTCAACCTATCTACAAGAGCTACAAGTGATGAGTTGAGAAACCTCAGCGAGTCCAATAGTACAAAATTTTCACAGATTACAGTAATATAATGCTCGAAATTATAAGGTATCACTTCTATGTCCCCAGTATAATATCTGAAACCAGCTAGTATTAAATGTAAATCGTATCTTCCAAAGTTATGTATAAATATAGGTAACCTTTTTTTCTTCAACGAGTAAGCAGCATTACACGCTGCGTGAGATGCACCTCGATATTTTCCAGAAGAGTGGTCATGATCGCGAACTTTCTTATCTCTTTGAGTAAAATTCCTTTTGCATATATTACACGTTTTAGCATCATTATGTTTCTGGATTTCATCTTCTGTTAAGTTATACATTTTTACATTATCACCATAAATCATTTTAACTCGAGAACTAAAAATCTCAATTATTTCAAAGAATTTTTCTACACAGTCTGCGCCCCTATATAGGTGATAATCTACAATGCCTTCAGTCCGGCCGACCAGCAATACAAAAAATCCAGAAGGCGTATGTCTACAAATGTTAGTGGTGCAGCTGTTTCCATTTTTGGAACTTAATGGGTCTTGCATTATACTCTCAAAGTCGGCATATAGTACGTACTCGTGAGGTAGCTGTTTATAGTAGTCCTTGAATTTTATAAATAAGCTGCCCTTTACTTCGTTGGGCATATAAACTCGTTGAGTCTTAAATTTCACACAATTTTGCATGTGTGTTTTAAATGAAACCTTTTCAATTAGCCTTTGGCAATTATAACAAAATTCCTTTCTACATCGATTTTTCGCACCAAATAGTTTTCCAGCATTTGGTACACCTACATAATGTGACGTACCATTCTCAAAATCGTGGAATAATAACAAGTCAATTTTTCGATATCCTGATAAAAGTGAATTTGGCGAAAGTCTCCGCACTGTAATGTCCTCACTACTGCTGCATTCAAATATATTAATTGCGATCCTATGTTTTAAATTTTGCATTTCAAACTTGTTTATGTCCTTCATCGACGGTGGTAGTGAAATATTAGAGAAATTGTAAAGCTTCTCAAATTTCCTGTACTTGCTTACTCTGTATCTATGTTGGCTTACATCCTGATAATGAGCAATGGCAAGAAATGCCCATTTAAAGCAATCTCTACCTTTGTTTTTAACATTAACTACAGCTCGTTTCATTAACAATATTTTCGGTAAAACAACGAAACATCTACCTCTTAATGGATTATATTTTGCAATCCTAATATCAGAACCTCTAATAGAATATAATCTCCATCCTGACCCATGCTGCTCAAATATGTCAATAGTTTCTGTAATATCCTCGTACACATTTGCAACGAATTCGTCAAATGAATGAACATTTATAACTATGTGAGTTTTAGAGTTTATAAATATATTACATGTTTCGTGTTGCGGTGTGTTTATATCTCCCCTAACAAATTTGCATAACAAAGAAAATTGTAGTTTAATTTCTCTGTTATTGACTGTGTTTACAGCTATAATATTTTTTAGTTGATGTTTTACTTGTTGGATATATCCGCCAGCACTTCCTTCAGAGTTTTCATCTTCTTTGTATCTTTGACGGTATGTACGCAAGTATCCCCTGAATGCTCGAATTTCATAAAATGGAAAAATTGATAAGTAGCTTGCTGCTGAAGCCCCAACTTGAGGGTGGTGGTTTTCGAGGTGGAGTACCACTTCGTTTCTTGTTCCATGGATATTGCATTCTAGCACAGGACACCGCTGTAATAAATTGAAGTATACGTTAAATGTTTTTTATTTTTAGATTCGATAGCCTTTATAAAATATTTTTAGTAAATGCTACTTACCATTTTCCGCAATTACATGTCACAATTACACCAATTTAGAAGCGTTTTCGAAGGTCTGGTTTCCTCTCTCGAAGGAAGTTTGTGGAGTGACTTGTATTTTTTGACAGTCCTAATTTTCTGTTCTATCTAGTACTAATTTTTAAGGTTTGTCACATTTTTTCACATTAAGCAAGTAAGCAGAATTATCATCCACCGCACTCAACATAGCAACGGTAAGCATAAAGTTGTAGATGGAATTCGCTGTCACTTGTACATCATCTGCTTGTTATAAATGTTTAGCGCTGAGGTTTTATTTTTAGATTAAAATTACCCATTACCATTAACATTTTAATATTATCACAAAAGTAACTAGAGATGATGTTTATGATGCGAAAATATCGAAGAAGGACTCGCATAGCGTTGTATTTGATATTGTAAAAATAAGCAATAGATTATATCGAATTGTTTCGGATTGTTATAAAATTGTTATAAAAGCTTGAGATAAAAGCTTTGATGGTTTGTGCTTGAGTTAGGTCTTGTTTGAGATTATATTAAGATTGTTATTAAGGCTAACGTGTTATTTTTATTTTATTTTATTTTATTTTTTATTTTTTTTACAGAACTGCCGCATTCATAAAATTTGCGCGCTCACCAATTTTTTACAAAAATAACTAACCTTTGATATATCTTATTCAGGATTGAAGGACAAACCACTTTATGTGTGCAAAATGCATTTGATACCAAGTTTTGTCTAGACTTTTCATTATCGTCTGGAAACTTTTTTTTTCTTTTTTGCACTGATGAGACATACATTACAAAGGCAATCTCACAGAAGAAACAACTTTGTTAGAACATCATATATAAGAAGCAAACGAGAGTACGTTTGTCATAAGTGATCTGAACATCTTCCAACAACTATCTTTATCCATTCACTGGGGTTTTGATTCTGAAGTTTGCTAAGGTGAAATCGCGGACATGCCGAATAAGCGAGCAGCCGCTAGTGGTAAGTTTGAAGTGATTTTCAAATTAATTACGATTATTCAACTTGCCAAAGGCATGTTTCATTATTATTCACTTTTATTAATTTTCTTAATTTTAGCTAAATCCTCCGAATCCCCAATGGTTCGTGAGGCTAAGAAGGTGGTTTCCTCCGCCCCGAAACGTTCACTTGAATACAAGGAAGCAAAAAAGTTCCTTGACGAAAATGAAATCGACATGCAAGTTGACGACGTTGATGAAACTGGTAAGAATATAATTAGTAAACATTACGTTGTGAGTGATATGAGTGATTTTTATAAAGGATTTCTTGTTCGTAGATTTAAATATTTTCAAAATTTAAAACATTTGTTATTTAAATTTTCTTTTACAGATATGAGTGGCAGTGACCAGGAGTCTGAGGGAGAGCAAGAATCTTCTGGAGACGAACAAGATGATGATGACGACGGTGAAGATGACTCCGCCCCAGGACCGAGCAAGAAATTAAGAACTACGCGATCAGCAACCAAGAAATCATCCGACGCAAAGGGTAAGGGCAAGGCTAAAACCAAGGGGAAAATTGTCAAGCCTATTAGGAAGGCAAAGGTTGCAACTTCTTCGCAAAAGGTTTTACAACAAGAACGTCAACGGACTGAGGAAGTGAACTTTGCCACGGAGGATGATAAAGCAGATGCCGATAATCACATTTACTACCGGGGTACTGCCGGCGGCGGCTTCATCGTGGCACTCAGTCGATGGTTAAAAAACGACAAATGTTATATACAGATAAGACGCTACGGTACTGCAGGAGCTAGTATTCCTGCCGAGCATTACCGTGGATTGTTAAAGGCAATCCGTCACATTGGGTCTAATTACTCCCAACATTTGAAGTAATCAGTTGATGAATTGACTACACGTTTATTCCTTTTCAAAACAATTCGGTTTACTTTATAGATATTTTGATTTGAATACCATTTTACCTTCATATATCGATACTCTTTCTTTACTCGTACTATTTCAATATAATTTAGCAACCAAATTCATTGATTCAATTTTGAAATGAAATAAATTACATTTTTCAGCTACTCCAAAAATTTACTTTGTTCGAGGTCACTACAATGCAATTATTCCTACTCGAGGTACTGAGAGATCAGTCGGCTACGACTTATACAGGTTAAGCAGGAGCATTTTAGACTCGAAAAACTAAAGAATTCGTGCATAAATTTTTGGGTATTAACAAATATAAATTCCTTTATCCAGTTGCGAGAAAATATGCATTCCACCCAGAAAAATTAGCATGATTGAAACGGGAATAAAAGTCATTCTCCCAAATGGTACATATGGACGAATTGCAGATAGGAGCAGCCTTGCATTTCATCATATGCTTTTTGTGAAAGGTAATAATTATTCAGTAATAATAATAATTAGCTAGCTCCACTTCATGATTCAATGAACTAAAAAAGGAGTCATTTTAACATACATAGGCGGAGTAGTTGATCCTGACTATACTTCCAGCCTTAAGGTATTGCTGATGAACGAAAGTGAAAAAGAGTATACAGTTCAAAAGGGTCATCGTATAGCGCAACTTATTGTTGAGAAGGTTATGCTCCCGGAGATTGACGTGCTTGATGACATGCCTCAAAACGTGGAAACAAAACGCGGAGGAAAAGGATTCGGGTCAACTGGAATTTAAATATTAAGTGAAAACATTTTCCTTATCCAAGCTTTCAGTTAGCCATGTTTATAATAATACTTTATTATACTTTACTTTACATGAGATGAATACGGATATACATAAATACTTAATTAATCCTAAACGCTTGAGATTGTGAGATATGAAATTGCTATTGCATACAAACTTATCATTATCATTACAAAGTGATACCACACCACGCAGACAAGTGCAAGACACTGTTGATATGACCTGTTCATCCCCTCGAGGGTCCGATACAATGATAGGTAATTTGCGAGAAGGCTAGTCTGCGAAAGTATATGGAAACTCATGTCTTTAAACGCGCTTCCTTATTCATAGTAAATCATACATATCACATAAATTTTTCATGATCAATTTAAAACATATTTTTTTATCAATTAATTAGGGGTATCTCGGCCGAACCTATCAATTAGTTCCACATTTTATTGAGTTCTAACTTAACCAATCGTAATGTCGCTGGCCTTGTAATAAGGTGATGCATAGAGAGGGAGGGAGAAGTATGAGTGCGAATCTATCAATTTGGTCAATAATCTATGAAGTTCAATCATAATCTCGCCTCAAAAGGACCACCTTATTTCACGGCCAGTCTGCGACAGC
>JAANSN010004060.1:0-16248 GCA_036850665.1 Dicranocentrus wangi | reverse complement strand
GGAGGGTTTGGTGAACTCTACATGTCATGTCATGTCATTAAATTGGAATCTTACCACGTCATTCATCATTGCCTCATTAGCGCGAGAATTAGTAGGATTGGTAGGGGCAGCGGTGGTGGAGGCGACAGGATTGCTTGAACCTCCTTGTTTCTCCTCATCCTCCTCCGCCTCCCTTTGTCGCTTTCTGTTGTCTCGAAGGTTTTCGCTCATCTCGTCAATTTGTCAACCTCATTTCACAAAAATCACCAGGTGAGAAGAGAAATTTTGCAAAAAAAAAATTACAGTAAGCAAAAAAAAACATTATTTTTTTTATCACATTTGCTTTGCTTCTTATTTTACCTGTTAAATCACAAAAATTTTAACCACAAAAGAGAGACAAGGATGAATGAATATATGATGGAATGGATGGAATATATGATGACAGAGTGATATGATGATTACTTGGACCCCTGCCTGACACCTGCCTGACTGACGTGAGGAGGACACTTCTCCGGTAGGATCTTTTCAATTTTATCCAATGTTGAATCAGTTGAATGTTTAGGTTACAAACAATTTGCATTTGCACAAGTTGAAATTGCACCAACTAGTATGTATATTTATATTTTTAGCAGGACGACAAACATTTGTTCTACTTTTAAAGCTATTTAAATAATATAATTTATAAAAACATGTTTATGAAAAACAAGTCATGTTAAAACATGATGGAAATTACGAAGCTGAACGACATACAAGAAGTAAATATATACGCCGTTAGAGAAGCCAATACCGACGATTGAGAAGACGCCACTATAGACGCCATACAAGACGCCAATCTCAGCGTCTTTAATTAATGACCATAGTTGATTTATGCAATAAAAATATTTTCCATTTAAAAACCACGAGACACATTTTTTACACTCACCCAGAGCACCATGACCTGATTGGGGTCAAACCCAACGCAGGACATCTGGGACCTCTAATTTATCGATTTATGCAATAAAAAAAATTTGCCATTAAAAATGCATGTGGCACATGTATGACCCCAAAGCCGACCCCCGTGACCCTAATGGCGTCAAATTCGACCCAGTGTATGTGTGACGTCTAGTTAATCGATTTATGCTATACAAAGAATTTGTCATTAAAAGTGCATGTGTCACATGTATGACGCCCACTCCGACCCCCGTGACCTGATTAAGGTCAAATTGTACTCAGGGCTTCCTTCACCCCTGAGGAATGTCCACGCCAAATTTGGTGAAAATCGATCAAAGGACATCAAAGTTATGGGGTGAACAGAGAGACAGACAGACGGACAAAAAAACTAAAAGCATAACTACGCTTCATTACATTCAGCTTCGTAATAAATGACGAGGTGGAAAAAATGCTGAAAACAGAGCAGCAGCAGCTCATCTTTTCTTGTTGTTTAGTTTTTAAGTAGCAGCACGAGCTGCTGAGCTGCTCAAGTAGCAAAGTGAGGTGTTTTGGTTGGCGCGTTTTCTTTGGGGCAAGTAGGAACTTGGCAAGCTCCTTATATTCGCCTTTCCTTCCTTCCTCCGCTTTGTTCACCTTTTGGACGACCGCTAAAAAAACGGGAGTTGTGGCCGACTAACTAGTCATGTTAAAACATGATGGAAATTACGAAGCTGAACGGCATACAAGAAGTATATATATACGCCGTTAGAGACGCCATACAAGACGCCAATCTCAGCGTCTTTAATTAATGGCCATGGCGGGGTTCTCTCCAAGTCTACAGTTGATTTATGCAATAAAAATATTTTCCCATTTAAAAAGCATGAGACACATTTTTTACCCCCACCCTCGAGCCCCATGACCTCCCACCCCGACCCCCGTGACCCGATTGAGGTCAAATTGCACCCAGAGCTTCTTTGACCCCTGAGAAATGTCCACACCAAATTTGGTGAACATCGATCAACGACTGAACAGACAGACAGACGGACAAACTAA
This sequence comes from Dicranocentrus wangi, assembly GCA_036850665.1. Lineage (NCBI taxonomy): Eukaryota > Metazoa > Arthropoda > Collembola > Entomobryomorpha > Entomobryidae > Dicranocentrus > Dicranocentrus wangi. The sequence continues at coordinate 14,307 of JAANSN010004060.1, read as the reverse complement.
AAGCATAACTACGCTTCATTACATTCAGCTTCGTAATAATAATAAACCTTCCTGAGCTGGATGACGAGATCACGTAGGGGGGGAATGATTGATTCGAGATTCTTGTTGACACCCGTCGTGATGGATCATCCGAATCCGGATCCAAGTCAGCTACTACTTCTCGGTAATTGGCTCCACATTTAATAGTTGGGATAGCACTAATATGTAGTAGTAGTGCTGCTACTACTACTACTGCTCGCTGTCGCTCTCACCCTTATTATCCACAAGTTGAAGCCAGGCAATCGGGCGAGTCCTCCTCAGCCTCAGCAGTCTTCATCGTTGTGGGCTACAAGGACATTATTCTGTGATGATGAGTGAGACTGATCATCCCATGTAAAAATTGCAGTAACCCTCCTCAACATATGAACCGAAATAAAAGTATCCAAAAATTCTTAATAACAATCTTTATTTGCTCCCTCTGCCTGGTTGAGTTACTCTGCGTATGAGTATGAAAAATTTCCTAGCAGACATGAATTATTGCATTTTTGTGTACCTGTACCTATGGTACGTTCAGATTAGATGGTGCAACTACTGAACAATTTGTAGAAATTACGCATTAGCATTAGAATCTTCTCCTGGACTGTATTCGGAAGCTGAAGTTAAACTACTATAACTTTACTTTACCCCCAACGAATTATCATTAGTATGCATTACATTCAGAATAAAAATTTATTATCGTAAACAAGACATAATATCCACTGTGTAGACAGCGTAGAATACAAGAAAACAATACTATACGTTCACAACAGACCAATAACGTTGGAAAGAATTTAAATTTCGGGAAAATATGATTTCCAAGCAAGTGGGACTGAGACAGCCAGTAACTATATTTAACCAGTTGAGCCAGAGATTTAAAAATTATCCATGTATTTCTACTTTTGAGAAAGGTATTTCATTCCTAATTAGTGCCGCCGTTCTCAAGTCAAGCTGGGTCTAATAAAAAGATAACACTTTTTAAAATTATCTTTTGTCAAAAATGGCTCACGCATTTACGTTCAAAAGCATTTACATATTAAGTAGTTAATACAAGTTGTAAATAAATGAGACGAGGAGAACTATACCTCATGTGTAAGAATGACCAACTTGTTGAGTCGAGGCAGTTGCAGAAAAGCGTTCACAGAGTCTGGTCTGATGGTTCCCGTGGTATTCATATTCCGATTCTGGAATATATACGGATCAGCAATTGAGACTGGTAATTAGTCGTAATTAATTGAGTTAAGCTAATTGCGTTTAAGAATTATTCATCGTTAATTCAATTAAGCAATGATGACTTAATGTTGTTAATCGTTAGTTGAACTAACATGCCGTCGTTTGGACGCCAAATTGTGTTTTAGACCATTATGACTTTGTGATTTAAGTCATCAAGTCAAGTCAAGATTACTTGCTTGTCATACTGACTGACTGACTGACATGCTACATGAAAAACTAGTATTATATTTGGATTGTAATACGAAAGTTGACTGACTTTAATTTAGTACAGTACAATCTTAGGAAATTATTAATTGATAATTTTTAGTTTTGGTTATTTTTTTGTAATTCGATTGGCTGATCGAAAGTCAAAATAATTGTCAGTCAGTTGTTAATTTAATTAACGGTTTATCAAAAATTACCCATGGCTGCTCGAATGATGGAATACTATCCAAATTCTTGATTTTGAAGCTGCTCAGCTCTGAAACATCCAAATGAACAGGAATATTCGGTGTTTACCGTTTTACATACAAACTATTCAACTTCATTACAGCTGGAAACAATTAATAATATGTAAAAATAGAAATCGCAGTGCGGATACCACTAAGAGCTCTGATTCCTCTGATTCCAAAGTCCCCAACGTGATCTCCATAGACGCAAAGGTGTTCCAACCGCGGCCATAATTGGGAAACGAGTCGCAAGGTGCCGTCCCACAGGCAACAGCCTAACCGAGTCAAGTTTGGCATCAGTTGGTGTAGTCGGGTCACGTCCTCCACATCCCAATCCAAATCATAATTACAGCCAAACTGGGTCAGAGACGGGCACGTGAGGTCCGGCGTGCCTGTAGCTTCCATTGCTGTGCTGGAACCGTAGTCGTGCGAGTTATAGTCGTACCCCTCGCTGGAATACTCCCATAAAGTCAGAGATTGAAGATTAGGGAGGTGCGCCAAGAAGGCGAGATCTGGAACGAGGTAGCCAGCCAACGTCAGTGTTTGGAGCTGCCCCATCTGGTGAAATGGAGGATTCTGATGCAATGTGCGTCTGTGAAATTGTAGTGTCTTCAGAGACGCTGCCCAGGTTGACAGGATGCTGTTAACGGACTCATCAGAGTCATCAGCGCCAAAGTCAACTCGAAATGAGTGGAGCTCCAGCCTAAGTTGTCGGAATGAGTCTGCTTGCAATGATGACTCATTCTGCGGATAATAGGAGCGTCCCAATGTTTTGTAGTCCCTGCGCAGAGATTTACAAGTTCCAGTTAGGTCATCATTCGTTTCCTCACGTCTTCCTGACAAATGTCGTTCTACCATAAAGCAAAAATTAATACAGAGGAGATATTTTGTACCCATTAGAATGACAAATCAACGACTTCAGTTTCAGCTTATCTCTGTCATCCCTCCTGATTTCATTTAAGGATTTTAGTATTTTCTCCAATCCTGGCCCCTCTGATAAGATAGTGCCAACGTGGAAATGCTGCAAATAATAATAGAAAAACAGATCCAACCCCTCGTAATAATATTTTCTTTTTGTTTCCAACCTTCTCAACTGGCCCATAACTTTTAATTTAATAACTAGGTAATTCGTAATTTATTTTCGTCTCTGACCTCCAAGTTTGGAAAGCGGCCTAACAGGCTTTTCCACTCCATTGCGGAGGGTTGCTCCACCGGCTCTTCGGGAAAGGTGTAGGTGTATTCAGTATGGAACTCTTTCAAGTTCTTGTTTTCAACTTCAGGGAAATCCACCATCGAAGCTGTTTGGCCATCCACACTGTTCGTTTGCGATTGGCTGGGACGAGCACTCCATTTCCATGCCACGTCCAAATACTCCAACTTGGGGGCGAAATTGCAGCTGAGAATAGTTATTTCCCGAAGAGTAAATCCTGAAAACCGCACAGTCAAGTGGGTCAGCCACTGTCCGCCCAGCTTCCAGAACGAAACGTGAGGTTTATTTTGATATTCAGATGCTTCCGCCCCGTGGTCCACATGGAATTTTGGGTAGCGCTGAATCCCGTTAATTCTCTGCAAGTGCACTGGAACTGGACAATTACTACGACGCCCCTGAGTGGAAGCATGCACTTCCTCGACAAACTTGGCAAATGTATCAAAAGTTTTGAGGGCTATTGGTGGTCCACTTTTGAGCCAAGCTGGGAGGGAGACTTGATACCAATGGCTGCAAACCTGGCGGAACGTGTTCAGCTCTCGGTGGTCCACCAGCTCAAACATGTGTTTTAATATCTAAAAATAAAGTCAACAACAAGTATTTATTAGCCCAAAACTTAAAAGTTCAACATATCCGTTGAGGCCGAGTGAGAGTGAGTGTTAAAAATATGTCATGTGATGTCAGTATCAGAATCTTACCACGTCATTCATCATTGCCTCATTATTAGCGCCACCAGGATTATTATTACTATTATTATTCGGATTGGTAGAGGCGGTCGGGGCGGCGAAGGCGACAAGTTTGCTTGGAGCTCCTTGTTTTTCCTCCTCCTCCTCCTCCTCCTCTTCCTTTTGTCGCTTCCTGCCGGCTCCACTCTTTTCGTTCATCGTCAATTTTTTGTCAACCTCACTTCATATAAAAGTCACTACCGGGTAAGAAATTATTTTTTTTTTTTGGAAAATGACAGCATCATGAGCAAACACAACAATTAACAAAAAAACCATATAACATTTTCATCACATTTACTTTTACCTGTTATTAATTGTTTACAATTTAAAACCACAAAAGAAAGACAAGGATTGAATATATGTGATGACATAATGAAATTAATTTTTTCAATATAAATACTTACTTGAACCCCTCTCTGGCTGACACGACGACTCTCTGTGTGGGATCTCAATTTAATTTTTTTTTATCCAATGTTTAGGTTACAATTTATAATTGACTACAGACTACAGTAGTATATTGACATTTAGTAGGACGACCAATGTTTGTTCTACGTTTGTAAATCTACAAAAAAAATATAATTTATACATAAAATTATTTAATTTTATGAAAAATGACGAGGTAAAAAAATGCTGAAAGCAGAGCAGCAGCAGCCAGCCTATCATTCTTTATTGTTTGTTTACTTTTTTTGAGAAACAGCTGCTGCTATAGCAGAACAAAAGTGAGCTAATTTGGTTGGCGGTATTTCTTTGGGGCCAGTGGAGAATTTTGGAAGCTGCTCTTCCTTCCGTCCTTCCTTCGCTTTGTTCACCTTTTGGACGCACGACGCAACGCTAAACGGAAATTTGTATGGATGGATGGACTAACTAAAAACTTCCTGAGTTGGATGACGAAATTGAGGGAGGAGGGGGGGGGGGGTTAAAGTGGGATGGGAAATGCTCGGGTGCGCCGCAAATGCCCTGGTGTGATGATAACAGGCCTCCTCCCTTTGTTGAAGGGCACGATCCGGAAAGTGGAAAGTGGAAAGTCTCTCCACTTTGTGCAGTACATGGTATTAAGGGGGAACACAATTCCGGAAGAATACAGCACTTAGCTACTTTTGCCTGTGTTTTTCGATTCGGAACGTATTTATATGAACTGCAACCTGCATCGCATATGTGGAACTCCCAAACAAAGCATTCATATTATATATAAATATTATGCTCCCTGAGTCATGTGTCTATGAACCTCAACATGTGTGTATGTATGTATTTCAATCCCCACTCAATTTGGGATTCCGACATAATAATAATATATTCAAAATTTTTAAACAAGCTTAATTTGCCACCTCTTGGCTCTTGTTTCTAATTCCGACATTGGCAAGACAAAAATTTCGCAAAAAAATTGCTATTTATTGTAAAAATAGCCGATCTATAAATAAATAAACGTCTCCCAAAATGAATGTAGACGAATGAGCAGGGGTGCCGCCAATGTTATATTCGCATATAGCTGCATTACCCTCAGGACTTTCAATGCTATATACACTCGCATGCATTAGAATCTTCTCCTGCATTCGGAAACTGCAGGATAACTACTTATAACCTTACACCAACCAACGAATTATCGTAATGCATTACATTGAGAATAAAAATTATTATCGTAAACAAGATACTTATATCCACTGTGTGTGTATAGACTGTGTAGAATACAAAAAGCTATTTTATATGTCCAACCAGAGACCAATAAATAATGTTGAAAGGGATTTATTTCAGGCAAATATCAATCATTTGCAAGCAAGCAGGACAACCAGTAGTAAATATATATATATATATATAACCAGTTGAGCCGGAGATTTAATAATATACATGTATAATTACTTTTGAGAAAGGTATTTCATTCCTAATTAGTGCCGCCGTTCGCAAGTCAAGCTGGGTCTACAAAAAAGAATAACACTTTTTAAAATTATCTTTTGTCAAACATGGCTCAAGCATATACGTTCAAAAGCATTTACATTTACATATTAAGTAGTTAATACAAGTTATAAATNGTAGTTAATACAAGTTATAAATAAATGAGACGAGGAGAACTATACCTCATGTGTAAGAATGACCAACTTGTTGAGTCGAGGCAGTTGCAGAAAAGCGTTCACAGAGTCTGCTCTGATGGTTTCCGGATTCCGATTCTGGAATATAGAGGGATCAGCAATTGAGACTAAATAATTAATCGTAATTGAGTTAATTGTTGCGATTTGGCATTATTAATTGTTAATATGTTAATTGAACTAACATTACGTCGCGTCGTTTGGACGCCAAATTGTGTTCCATTATTATGATTTTTTGTATCAAAGTCAATAAGACTACACACTAACTAGTTTGCACACTGACTGAATGACATGCTACATGAAAAACTAGTATTATTAGATTGTGATACACGAAAGTTTAAAAGCAAAACATTGAGTTTAACTAGTAAAATGTACAGAAATTAATTGATCATTTTTAGTCTTGGTTAATTTTTTTGTTAATCGATTTGCTGATCAAAAGGGAAAATACTAATTGTCAATTGTTAATTTAATTAACGGTTTATCAAAAATTACCCGTGGCTGCTGGAATGATGGAAAACTATCAACATTCTCGATTTCGAAACTGCGCAGCTCTGAAACATCCACATAAAGAGGAGTCACCATTTAGCATTTCACATACAAAACTATTCATATTCTTTACAACTGAAAACACATAATATATCAAATTAGAAATAACTGTGGGGATACCACCAAGAGTTGTGATTCCTCGGATTCCAAAGTCCCCAATGTGATCTCCATAGACGCAAAGGTGTTCCAGCCGCGGCCAGAATTGGGCAACGAGCCGCAAGGTCGGGTCAAACAGGCAACAGGCTAATCGAGTCAAGTTTGGCATCAGTTGGTGTAGTCGGGCCACGTCCTCCTCATCCCATTCCAAATCATAATTACAGCCAAACTGGGTCAGAGACGGGCATGTGAGGTCCGGCGTGCCTGTAGCTTCCATTACTGTGCCGGAACCGAAGTCGTAGTCTTCATCGTCATCATCGTGTTCCCTGGAATACTCCCACAAAGTCAGAGATCGAAGATTAGGGAGATGCGCCAAGAAGGCAAGGTTTTCCACGGGGTAGCCAGCCAACGTCAGAGTTTGGAGCTGCCCCATCTGGTGAAACGGAGGATTCTGAAGCAATGCACATCTGTGAAATTGTAGTTGCTTCAGAGAGGCTGCCCAGGTTGACAGGATGCTGTTGACAGAATCATCAGAGTCGTCAGCGCCAAAGTCAATTCGAAATGAGTGGAGCTCCAGCCCGAGTTGTCGGAATGAGTCCGGCCCTGCTTGCAATGATGGTTCCTCCCGTGGATAATAGCCATAATAACAGGAGCGTCCCAATGTTTTGTAGTTCCTGCGTAGAGATCTTTTACATATTATATCAAGTTCCAGTTATGTCTTTCGTTTCCTCTCGTCTCCATCAAAAATTAATACAAAGTAGTTTTAAATTTGTACCCATTAGAATGGCAAATCAACGACTTCAGTTTCAGCTTATCCTTGTCATCCCTCCTGATTTCCTTTATGGCCTTCAGAATATCCTCCAATCCTGGCCCGGTTGATAAGGTCGTTCCAACGTGGAAATGCTGCAAATAATAAAGCGCACGCAACCCCTCGTAATTCGTAATATGTTTTTTTTTTGTAAATTCCAATCTTCTCATAGCAATACTTTCTAATTTAATAACTAGGTAATTCGCAATTTATTTTCGTCTCTAACCTCCAAGTTTGGAAAGCGGCCTAGCAGACTTTTCCACTCCATTGCGGAGGGTTGCTGATGCTGCACCGGCTCATCGGGAAAGGGGTAGGTGTAATCAATATGGAACTCTTTCAAATTCTTGTTTTCATCTTGAACTCCACTCATGATGATCGATGTTGAAATTTGGCCTTCCACACTGTTCGTTTGGCTGGGAGAAGCATGCCTATGCCTACTCCATTTCCATGTCACATCCAGATACTCCAACTTGGGGGCGAAATTGCAGATGAGAGTAGTTATTTCCCGAAGAGTAAATCTTAAAAGACGAAGGGTCAAGTGGGTCAGCCATTGTCCGCCCAGCTTCCAGAACGTCATGTGAGGTGGGCTTTGGTGGTATTCAGATGGCTCGGCCTCGTGGTCCACATGGAATTTTGGGTAGCGCTGAATCCCATCAATTCTCTTCACCACTGCTGGCGGACAATTATCTCGAGTGGAACTACCATGCACTTGGTTGACAAACTTGACAAATGTACCAAAAGTGAGAGCAATTATTGGTCCATTTTTGAGCCAAACTGGAAGGGAGATTTGATACCAATGGCTGCAAACCTGGCGGAAAGTGTTCAGCTCTCGGTGGTCCACCAGCTCAAACATGTGCTTTAAGATCTAAACAAATTAACGTACAGAATGTATTATTAGCCCAAGACGCGACTGTTCAACATACTCATGTTCAGGCTGAGCGAGAGGGTGAACGTTAAATATATATCATAATAATATCATTATCGGAATCTTACCACGTCATTCATCATTGCCTCATTAGCGCCAGGAGGATTATTATTATTACTATTATTTGGATTGGTAGGTGCGGTCGCGGGGCCGGAGGCGACAGGTTTGCTTGGACCTCCTTGTTTCTCCTCCTCCTCCTCTCTTTGTCGCTTTCTGCCGGCTCTACTGTTTTCGTTCATATCCTCAATTTGTCAACCTCACTTCATTCCTACAAATCACCAGCCAGGTGAGACAAATTTTGCAAAATGACAGCAAACACAATATTAAAAAACAAATCCTCATTTTTATCACATCATTTACTACTTTTTACCTTTTCCCTGCCTGTGATCACAAACCTTGTAACCACAAAAGAAAGACAAAGGTTGACTATATTTTATGACACAATTAAATTGAAATGTCAACACTTTTGCACCCTATAAATGATTTATGTTGACGAACTGGCAAAAATCCTGAAATCACTTGAAAGCAGAAGAGCATGAGCAGCTTTTTTGGTTGGCGCTATATCTTTGGGGCAAGTGGAAACTTTGCACAAGCTGCTCATATTATGATTCCTTTCCTTCCTCCCTTCTCGCTTTGTTCGCCTTTTTTGGACGCACGCTGAAAAAACGGGAATTGCTTGTATTACTGACTGACTAATAATAAATATCCTTCCTGAGCTGGATGACGAAATTGGGAGGGGGGAGGGAATGAGTGGTGGGGTGGGATTGGGTGGTGGGAACGACAATTATAACAGTGAAATTTTTTGTATCTTCAAATATCGATGGCATAATATTATATTAAGTAAAAAGTAAAAGGTAGGAGGGACAATTAATTTGCAAAATCCCATTTGCGCTCGGAATTTTGTGTTGACGAAAATTGCCAAATATTTTGAACAACATTCCTCTAAAGAAAACATATTCCTCAGATGAGTTCATGTATGGATTTTGACTCATGAGAAAAACTACTGAAACAAATATTAATCCTAAAACGAAAATGAGCTCAGTTGTGGAGCAATAATGAGATAGTCTTGTGTTGGAGCAAAGAGTGACACCTCATTACCCAAACATGTTCTCTCATGTTTATTCATCATATCATATTCATTCACGAAGGGACTTCCCCGGTCAATGAAAGATTATTCATATAACAGAGACTGGAGCACGTGGCTGGGATGCCTGACGGCATTCGTCTAGACATCCTCATTCTCAACAAAAATCCCATATTATATGATGTAATCCTTCTCAGCTCAGGAAAGCTGATAGAGATGGAGGGTGGGCCAAGGGTGGGCCAAGGTCGACCGGAGTTGAGGAATAAATAATTCATGCGCGAGCAGCCAATTTATATTATGACAGTTTCACGTAGCTAATTTCCCACTTGCCAACCATATCAGTAATAATTAATGCATGCGAAACACCAAAAGAAACCGGTTTGTGAGACCTAATCTGCACCACCTACCTGTTGGTTTATTTATGGGGCAACATGACCGTACTAGGTACCCATACTCCGCATTTTTGCTTGTATAGCCTCTCTTCGTGAAAAAAGGACAAGCATTGACACTGTAATGTCGATGTACACCAATCTGCAGAGATCCACATACAACACATTCATTCTCCCTTCATCTCTCCTTCTGACCACAAGGTTGTCGTTGTATTGCAAGCGAGCATATTAAAAAAGTCGTGTTTTTTTTAGTTATATCGAAAATCCTCATAATTTTTATTCACCCAATTGCAACTTGCAAATATTATAGGAGCGATACATTATTATTGATTGCAATAATATTTTCATCGGGCCATTGCTGAGAGTGTGGGAATATAGTAGCAAAAAGGGGGATTTCAGTCAACTATTGAGTTGTGTTGAGATCACAATTTAATTTTGAGAAGTTTAAGTAAATTCTCATGGGACAAAATCAAGTGAAAGTAAAGGGGGATGCAGAGTCTCCTGAAAGCGCTCCTTGTCTTGGTGGTGGTGGTGGAGGGGAGACGACGAGTGGTCCTGTTCCAAACACAAATGATTTTCCTCTCCATTTGGCAGCCTGCCGTGGAGACCTGGAAGAAGTGAAGCAACTCCTAAGTGGCACGTCGTCAGCAACTTCTTTCGTCTCCGACTCATCGTTGACAAGGTGGTTGGATGAGAGTGGGCGGACTCCCCTCCACAGCGCCACACTTCCCACCAGCACCCCCAACTTGGCAGTGATCCAGCTCCTCCTGCAACGGGACAAGGAGGACAATCCCTCCTCCTCCGATGGGAACCCCCTGTTAGCAAACCTGAAAGATGCCTCCCAGAAAACAGCCCTGCATTACGCTGCTGCATCCCAAGAGCCAGAACCTCGACTCATGTCTCTCCTGCTGGAATTCGGAGCGGACCCAAATCTCAAAGACGCCGGAGGCTCCACTCCCCTCCACATCCTCGCGAAAAGTAGCTCGGACTCTGTCCTGGAGTGCGTCAAGCTCATTCTCGACTCCCCATCACTCAGCCCCTCCGCCGGTTCAGAGACAAACGTCAGAGGGGAGACGGTTGTTAGCCATGCTGCATGGATCCCGCGACCCAACCTGCTCAAACTGTTCCTGGAACGGGGCTTTGACTTTACAAGTCCACCTCCTCGTGGAATGGCTCCTCTCATGGCGGCCTCCATAGCAAATGACGACGGCTCGGAAGAAGGCTTGGAGTGCTTGAGGATCCTCCTGGACGCCTGTTCCCCCGAACAAGTTAACGGCAAGCCTGGGAAATCGGGCCCACTCCACGTGGCGGCTGTGCGCGAGCGCCCCAAGACATTGGAGCTCCTTGCTTCCTCCTCCAAGATAAACCTCTTCCACGAAAATCACGAGAAGCACACAGCTTTTCACTTTGCGGTATTATTGCACGACGACATCTTTCTTAAGAATTGCTAAAGTTGTATAAAAATTTGCAAAATGACGACGGGATTTTCGAACGAGGTTTCCTCTCTCTTTTCTCAGATTTTTTTCTCTTTTCTTTTGTCAGATCTTTGACAACAGCCTCGAGTGTCTCAAGATTCTCTGTGAATGCAAGCAGATGAGCAAGGAGAAGCTGGTTGAGGTAATATTTCTCTCCCACAAACCGGACAAAGGGGAATATCCGGCGGACCTTCCCATTGTGATTGCTCTTTCTAAGCGGTACACCAAAATAGTGGAGTACCTGCTGGCGGCGCATCCCAGGGAACACCAGTGGTGTGAAATATTTTATACACTATTATTATTGAAACCGAGATTACGTCGAGTAAACAATTACCTATGCATCATTTGGTAGCTAACTAATTGTTATGGGTGTCTTTTATGTGATAGGATGAGCGATCCAGTGCTGATGAGCATGATTTATTCTGAACACCCCGCTGCTCTCGTGCCGAGAATGAGCCAAACCCTTAAGGATGAAACTAAGCGTGGGCTTAAAAGGACAGCTATATCGGTTCGGTAAATAAATAAAAAAAAATGCGCAAGAAGGAGGCTGTTGACATTAACCTGCTCTAACTTTTGGATAAGATGCAGTTTCTATACTTTTCCCCTACTATTTCAGACTGATTACGGGATGGGAAGATCCAGTGAAGCTGAAGGCCCAGGAGACAAAATACCTCAACGAGATAAAGAAGGCCCCCAAAGAAGATCAAAAAAGGATTTTGCTCCATCCCCTCGTCCAAATATTTCTAGAGGAAAAGTGGAAGCGGATGCGAGAGCTCACCTGGATTCACATCTTTCTTCAAGTGTGGTCTTGCTCAACAAAATCTTTCAACAATTCTTTTTCCAGCCATTGTTTTTTGCACATTTTATTTTTATTTTTCTAGCTTTCATGGATCCTCTGCTACACTCTGATGGTGTACGAGATGTACGCTCCTAATTGTCACAACGCGGACGGAGGAGGTAACCAGACGGAGAGTGCGGAGAATAAAGGAGGGGGTGGTGGTGGGGAGGAGAAGGAGGGAAAGGGACATATGAGGATTCTCACCTCGCTCGGATTCCTTCCGTGGGAAGGTGAGGAGAAGAAAAGAGAACCACATTATTAGTCATATGTGATTTTGTGGAGCAACATAATAATAACGTTTCATAATATTATTTTATTTCAGATGATTGCAGGTTTAATCAGATGGCAGTTCAGTGCTCCGCCGTGATTTTGTATCTTCTGTCCACTCTAGTTCTGGTCAAGGAGTCCTTTCAAATGATAATGAAGTCGTGGGGGTACTTTAAGGATTTCATAAATGTCGTCCAGCTCGGCCTCTTAGTTGTCGCAGTGGTCAATTCAGTTCCAGCCTGGCAGCTCACCTCTGCGTCGGAGCTGCCTCCGTGGCAAACCAATTCTGCTGCGGTTGGTGCACTTACTTCTTTGCGAAATTATTTTATTTTAGCCCGAAAACCCCAGTATAAATTTCGGAGGGCTTTGATTTGTTTCCTTTTTCTATTTTAATTGTAGATGGGAATATTTGTGTCATGGGTCATGTTGCTGAGCGAGTTGGACAATTTCCCAAAATGTGCTCTCTACTCGTCAATTCTCAAAACAGTGTTATGGAACTGCTTGAAAACGATGCTGTTCTACTTCCCACTTCTCATCGGGTTCGCCATGAGTCTCCGCCTTCTCATTCCGGGGGTAAGCTAAGCTATCAACGGTTCAAAAGCTTTTTTTTAAAAAATGGGTGCTAATCCGAATCTAAAGTCTCTGTTAATTCCGTATTTATATGGGGCGACAGAAGGGACAGCACAATTATCTCCTCTTTTCCCTCATCAAGGTTGTGGTGATGATGACGGGGGAGCAAGAGTTTGACGACGTCTTTTACGGGGATGATGATCATGATACCACATCCGGTCCATCTCTCGCCTTCTCTGATATTCTGGGCCAGCTCATGTTGCTCATGTTGGTCTTTGTGACGACCATTGTCCTCCTCAATCTCCTCACCGGGTTGGCCGTGGCCGACGTGGGAAAGCTGCTAAAGGAGGCGGACGTGCAGCGCCTCACCATGCAGCTCGAACGGACACACATGCTCGATAGCTTCCTCCTCTGGGCAGCAAAACAGCCAATTTGGGTTGAGTCCTGGAGGAACTTGCTCTACCGTTGGAATGTCACTGGATGCCGGTAAAATCCTGCGTTTTCCAACATTCTTGTTCTGAAGCAGTTCACGTGTCTAGATTCATTGATGTATGTAATCCCCGGTTCGATTTTCCGTTTAGGAACGCCGCGGGCAAGTATTTGTACCAGTATTACGCTATTGTCAACATTGAAGATGATTACACTGAGGAGTTTAAGGAAGGAATGCGCGAGGTTCTGGCTGAGCTGGAGGTGAAGTGAATTATTTATTTGTTAATATGAAAAACGTTTTTCATGTCATCCCAAACTTTGAACACGCTCTTGTTTGCTCTGCTGACACGACGTGACTACTGACTACGTAATTAATTACGCAAGTCTAACTTATTAATGGACTCTCCTTCGTTTTCCTTCGTCTTTTGTAATTTCTCTACTAGTTAAATTGCCTGATGTTCGGCATTGTCTCTGCCCCGCTATGAAAAACACATGACAAGCTCTTGGGCTTTTTGTGTTTGTTGAAAATAACGCTGGGAGTGGAATTGAACTAAATTTTAAGTTGAAATGTATGCCAAATTGTAATGAAATGTGTATGATCATGACCCCATCGACCACCATCACAGACACGCATCATATTATACACCACGCAATCATTACCAGTCTGCCTGCTCATCATTACAGCATTCTTTCAGTGTGCACCCCTGTGTATACAAATATAGGTAGCTCAAACGAGATATTTTGTGGGATACCTAGCTACAGACAGAGACGAAATGGTAAGAAATAACAGCAAAAAAACTGCTGTAAGGCATCGGAGAGAGAATCCGACAAAAAACAAAAATTTCCACTTCTTTAACACTTAACACAAAAAAGTGGTCTCATTTATTTTTATTTCACTTCACATAATATGTTCTTCTTTTCATGCAAGTATCAACATATATATTATCCTTGGAGAAATTAATATTTTCTGTAGTTTTTGTGTATATATGCGATGACGTCATTCCTCACATTCCACTGGCCGTCCTCATTCTAGTCTCATTGTTGTTATTCCATGTGATATAATCTTCAACACCTCACCACCAGATACACTGCTGTAGATGATGAGAATGAGCCAAGGACACCTGGAGCTGATAACTTGGTTCATTCATTATGGGATGGGAATGAGCAGCCAATTTACATGGCATATATTCATCC
>JAANSN010004059.1:0-16250 GCA_036850665.1 Dicranocentrus wangi | reverse complement strand
AAGTTCAATACGACCGTTTAAACTTTACGTTTTAGTTAAAAATTTTCAGAGAAAGTACGGAAATTCCGGTGCACAACTTTCGGAAGTGATACAGATATCCTAAATTAATTAAATTAAAAATGTATAATAATAGCCAGCCCTATGCATTTCGACGTTCACGTTTTTATGCGTACACGTTTTCCATATCTCTTGCCAACAAACTCCAACATAGACAGGAGCTTTGTTTGAGCGGATACTCATGCAGCCTGTTATGCACGGATGGTTCCTCCGTTGGACTCTTATCAACCATTTAAACTTCCTCTTCCCATAACGCAGCCAACGAACTCCTCATATATTTATTTTTCCAAGATTTCAAATTATCCACAACTCAACCCTGTCATCAGTGTTTTGCTACCTGTTCTACGCAACTCCATCGCCGTATATCTCACTGACGGAAATTAAAAGGGAAAAGATATGACAGATAAAACAACGAAACGTTCGCTATATTTATTATTGCACATTTGCTCACACTCGTATTATATCTTTCCACGTTGATATTATTATCCAAGCAAGTAGAAAATGAAATGCTACATCCACTTATCCCACCACCTTCACTAGACAAATCCCAATTTCCTACGAGATTAGATTTACTACACACACATGAAGACTGAGACGGAGAGACAATACCTCCATTTTTTAAACCGTGCATACAATACAATGCGAATTGCGAGTGACCAAGGACATGGGCTCAGATTTTCCTTTCAAGACGTGAGAGACTTTTGTACAAAATCCCAGTCGCAGTTGGTGTTACTTTTTTGATGGTCGATACCTATCACCAATATCATGTAATATGACACGTATGCAGCAGGTTCACAAGGGATACCGTCTTGAATCCCTTTTTTACCTTCCCTAAAAATTGTGCTTGGCTGAGATCACAAAATCAGGTCAATGTTAGAAGAAAACCGATTTGTAAGAGATTCCTATCAGACTTAATAAATAGTAAAAAAAAGTGACAATGTACGAGGCCTTATATATCTTATGTACCGTCTACCATCTATATCATCATGTAGTATATTTCTTGTGTAGTCGCTAGTCGCTAGTCATCCATACTGTGCTTAATTACCGTGCACTCGCGCAGCCACTAATTAAACTCATTTTTCGGCAATAGCCTCCTCTTGATGAAAAATAACGAGAATAACTGACATCCCAGAGGTATGATATGAAAATGATGGATAATGATTGAGTTGCACTGCATGACATATTTAATATACCTATCTATACAGTCGCATGATTGAGTCAGTGATGCTTGATAAATGAGAGTAAACGACATGTTGTATATCAACTAAAGTGTTTCACTTGGTGATTGTGAACAAAGCTCATTATATTTCTTCTTGTCTTCATTAAACCAACGAGAGTGAACCAGTGATTGATTTATTTTAATTGTTTTGTAATCCTAATTAAACATGATGGAGTCGTAAAGTCATGGAGTCGCAAAGGGTGAACTAGATCGTTTTAGTAGCACACATTTAGTTTACCTTTTCCACATATTTGAGCAAAAGTAAACATTGATGCGATGCAGTTTCTGTGTGCCTGCTACTGTCAGGGGGTAATTGGTTCGCAGTTTGTATAACACGTTTTCAGTTTTCATCTAAAAATTAATTTTCCTCGCGTTCGCGCAGATCAGAAGATGTTGCACACACTTTGAATTATGAAATTACACGTTTTTATAGGTCACTCGGTATTTTCCAAATTGTTTCACTCGAAAAACTGTTGAGCTATACGCTATACGTACGTGCTAAAGGCCAGTCGTAAATACCGCTAACAATGGAAAAATTAAATGGATTTGTGAATTCCATGCAGAAAAAATTTGCAATTTGTGTGAAATTACGTTTTTGAAAAAAAGTGTTTTGTTTCAAGATCACTCCTCTCCACCATTTTGAATTGGGGGAAACGAACCATTTCGGAATGCGCATTTTTCAACCTGCACTCGCGCAGCGTGTGTGCGTCATATATATGAATATGTGTGTACCAAAAATTTATTTTACAAAACAATGTTAAATAATCATCCAATTAATCACACCTGATACAATGCAAAAAGCCCATCATGAAGCATACCTCGACTAGCGTGGTGCTCATTTTCAACCCATTTTGTAAAGAATTTTTCAGCTGAAGGCACACCAGCATATAATACGGTGTGGAGGAGTGGGGTCTTAAAAAGACTGATATATATATTATGCTAGTTTTCAGCTTCAGTTCCTCCGCACTCCAAAATAACGATGGGGGTGGCGTGTGTGCAGTATTTAAAGCATCTTCATTACTTACTACACACAAAAAACTGTATAGGATTAGACTAGAGCATCAATTTGATGGAGTGCAGAGTTGCAGGCAGACATGTTGAGCAGATATATGTGTTTTTAGACGAAAATCAACTCATTCAGTCAGTATCTACTACTAGCGGAGCATTTTCTGCTCTGATTAGCTAGCACAAGGAAAGAGCAAGTCGAGCCGATAAAATCAGAATTGGTGCTATATGAATTTGTTGCCAGATGGTGGACAAATATGTTTCAATCACCATTATTCCACCTCCTGAGCTTCAGATACGATTTGAGTGCACAGGCACAGACCAATTTGCATCTTTATTCCGTCCGACACGTCTTTGCATGACAATGCCAGTTGGAAATCCGAGAAAGCCATATCAACTCTAACTCTTTTTTAACTCTAAATAAGTTTGTAAAAAATTATCACATCTCAGTCCCATTTCCCATCAATCCCCACCCTCCAAACAGATTTTTTTTTATTTAGTCTGCACTACACTACACAACAGAGTTTAAGCAGCAAGCAGCTTTGCATCAACACTCCACTTTCTCTTTTACTTGTAAATTCCCCTCTACTCGCGGAATATATACACCTGTGCACAAGGCACATCAACAATTCCTTATCTCAACTTTGTGATTCGTGAAATAAAAAAGTGTGTATATCTCTAATCTAACACATGCTTCTAGTTTGTATCTCCTCATGCATCCGACTACACAGCCATTATTTATCTGCAAATCCTATCCTCTCAGATGTACCGCTCGTTAGATGTGCACGGTTTTGTTAAATATTTAGAGAGATGCTGTTGCTGTTGATGAGATGATGATGGTGACGATGATTATCACACTAATAAATGAGCAAGCTTTTTCGAGTAAACACTGTCAAACAATGGTCTTAAGCTGGGATGCTCAACTACTGCTCAACGATGATGATATCTTGTTGACTGTGTATCGACAGGTTTAAAAGCGTCTTTAAACTCCAGCTTACAATTTAAAAACAAGAATTAAAAAAGCTTTTCTGCAGTCGCTTCTCCTTTTTGTTGTTCCCTCAATCACATTTTTGATTGCAATCACACTACTCGCAGCTAATTACAAATCAGTACACGATCAACATGCGGATTTTCTTCGCGTACTGTCAAACTCTCAGAAAAGCGCACGACTGCCAGACTGTGGTATCGCCAGATTATTTGTGATAGGGTATGGTATTCACGAGATGATGGGAAGGGCTCAAGCTCAGAAAAATCCTCTTCTTGAGTGACAGTGCAATATCATGATGCAAATCATTTTTGCGAATCTCACCTTGCATCCATCCATACTGGGGTTGAGTTTGAGTGACACTATGTATCCTAACAAAATCTCAATACTTCAAGTGATTCATGCACTTTGTGTACTCTCAAGCTCAGAAAAATCCTCTTCTTGAGTGACAGTGCAATATCATGATGCAAATCATTTTTGCGAATCTCACCTTGCATCCATCCATACTGGGGTTGAGTTCGAGTGACACTATGTATCCTAACAAAATCTCAATACTTCAAGTGATTCATGCACTTTGTGTACCACTTCGATCAGCTCATGTTCTTCTTCCTCCGTTTTGACTCGAAGGAAGAATTCTTTTTTTTCTTGCATAAAAGTAAATATAGCACGCTTAGAACACGCTTATGATTTGATTTTAAAGTTTCACAGGAAAAAAATGTAGGTATTCCACTTGAGTGGAAAAAATTTGGTTCGTTACGTCTTCAAACTGTGCATTTACGGCTAAAAACATTTTCATTTTGAAGTTGAAACTGATTGTTGTACATTTCTATTTTGCATCCATATGGGGTAGTCATCGTGAAAGATTACATTCATCAGGAGGAGAGATATTTTGTAAGAAAAAAAACGTACGAAAACTATCTCTTTGAAAGCATGGCTAGTTAGCGTGCTTAATGATTTCATTCCGTTTTGATAGCCGAAACCCATAAAAAACTTTGGTAGGTACATTTTTCTCGCGCAATAGGGTGATGTGATCAATGCGGGTGTCCACAATCAGAGGATCGAGATCCCTCATTGATTACCCATTAGGATTGTAACAGCGTGCTAGCTAAACCCCAATCCCAACATTTGTGACCACCAATGGAGATGGAAGCGAGGAGATGAGGAAGGAGCACTCAAAACTAAATCGCCATCGATCCAAAATAAGTATATATATATGGTCGCTGGTTGGTCGCTTCATCAATTTACGAAATTGAAAGCGGTCTACGTCTTCTTATCCCTTCTGATTAGGTTGTTCAACCGATTCAGCAAAAAAGTGCATCTCTGCAATATTTCTCTGAAAACTCGCGTTTTTTTCGCGAAAAAGTCCATAAAGTACATTCATTCAGTCTATGAGATTTTTTTTAAAGGAAAACATTTCCAAAGATCATCTTTACAAAGAATGCTTCATAAGAAGATGAAGATGGGTACCGTCATGATGCATTACTATTACTGAGCATCTCACATGCTCATCATCATCCTGTATACAGTAGAAATGGTCAATGTTTCAGTAATGAGGTGAAACTTGTATACCTCCGCGTCTTGAGACAACTGAAATGAAGGCAGACGGCTAGTGGTGCAGTAGTACTTACAAAAAAAAACTAATGCTCAGCCTACGGATTGTTGTGTGTGTACTAACAAGCTCAGCAAAATGGCAAATAATGGTTGGCATCAGAATACGATTTTCGAGTGGAATGGAAAAGTGAAAAGAGCATGATGATGACGAGTTAAGTAAACACATGATGTATAAACGAGATCCGGTTTTTTTACTGTATACATTCTGCTACCTACCGACTCGAAAAAGGTATTTGTACCTGGGATGATGATATGATGACGATGATGATGCTAGCACGATATATAATGTACAATGACAACCAGCAACATTTTTGATGAGACTGTGAATGTCGATGCACCACCACCACAACTCTCTGGGACAAAACGAATATTATAATATGATATGCGCTGCTACTATATCAAGTGCACTTGCATTTCGCTGTTTGCTCTACGTGAACAAAATGCTAAGAGATTTTCATATATATATATATGATTTCAAACTTCTCACTTTCAATTAAACACTGTCCACTTCACCTGACGCAATTAACAGAAGGTCTTTGTCTTTTTGAGGTGGTGATTTTGCAAAATGCACACAATCTAGAGCGATGCTGTTGTTGTGCACTCTCTGCACCAATGCAATTCTACGGTGCTTTTTTGAGAAACCAACTCTTTATTGATTGTCAAGACGGTAATTTATGAAATGGAGGGGAATATATATACATAATATATTGCTTTAAAATCAAGAACATGATATTAAACATCACCAATTACAACGTGTACTGTGTGTGTTTGTACACCGTCTTTAGACATATCTTTCCACTTTTGCAATTTGTTGCGTACTCACTCAACTCATTCGCGATGTGATAAATGTGTTGTGATGAAGGTATAGAGAGAATAAGCAGAATATAATAGGAATGTCACTTGTACCACCATACCACTACCGATACGTACCGACCGACCGATACGTATAGAGCATTCATTATTGGCAACTTTATTATTATTATTATTTGCTTAGTCCAACCATACCATTTTTAAAACATATTTTTGACAGTCTTTAAAAGTCATCACTCCTCCAAAACAAACAACGGCTCTGCGTAAAATGTGTCAATTAAACAAAAAAAATTGTAAGTAATGTCCTCTCAGAAAAAGTGATGTGATAATGTAATTCAGTATCTGCAACGCAGACATCATATCGGCAGCTGTAACAAACCACGAAATAAGACACTTGTCACAGGGGAATAGTCTGTAATAATTTTGTTATTGTTCATTCTTCATGTGTGAAAAAAGAAGCTGCACACAATCCTCGAGTGCTTCACATTGTGTGGAGTTATGACACACAAGAGTTGAATCTCTTTTGGTAAAAAAATTGATATGGTGTGTGTGTGTGTTTGTGTGTGTGATGTCTACCGTTGATTGTGATAGTACAAGATGCGGTTAATTTTTTAAAACTTTTTTTCTTACTATGATGACGAGATGACTAAAAGTTATGCAATAGAGGAATAATTCACTCTTTGTTTTTCTAAAAAAATGCAGAGAGCTGTATGTAGTAGCCACAAAGAAGGTATGTCGGGATTCTGTAACACTTTCGATTTCATTGTATTATGCGGCATGTGTGTGGCATGTGTGTAAGCCAAGGTTGCTGTCTACAAAATTTGAAGAAGAATGTACACGAAAAGGGTAAAATCCCTTGGAGAAGGAATTTGGTTTAATACCCAGAGGAAGTTTAAGGAATGTCTCCTTTTAGCCGGACGGACTAAATATAGACTCAAAAGCTGGGTTGATTATCGAGCTGGTTTCTAAATAAGTTATTATTACTAACCCTGAAACCTGCTCAGATTTCTGGGTTGTTGGGTTTCGGAGAATAAATTAAAATTGTTAAATGCTACACGTCCTCTTTAGTTCATTTGTAAGAGAAAAGCATTGTTGTTTTTACCAGATGAAAATGTGGTTCACTTTTTTTATACAATAACAAAATTGCAAAAAAAAAATCCACATTGAGCAAAGAAGCAAGTCCCCATTCTGCATCAACCGCAATATAGGTACAATTAATCTACCTTTCTTGCCCCTACTGTATCCATTTTTCAATGCACTTCTTGATACATATAATTTTCGGGATACAATGATTCACTTTTTTATATGCCGCGTGAAACATCACATTTTCGATGTTGTTGCAATAATAAAGACAGCCAGCCAGACACAAAAAGTACCTGGCAGCCACAAAAGCCTGCTGAATGAGTGAACAACTTGAATGAATATATTTGCCATAATTTTTTTTGTGTGTTTACAGAATAAAGGATAAAAAAAGTGCATGGTAATCGATGCACTTTTTCAAAAAAAGATAAAATGTATCTTTATTTGCATCTACGTCAGTCTATGACTTTTGTATGAGATTATGAGAGGTAGAGAGAAAACCCAAGGTTTTTGTGTGTGTTTTCTGTGACTCTGCTCATGAATGGGTATTCAACAACAAAAATCAAATTTTTTTTGCAAATGTCGGTTTTTCGAATAACCTTTTGTGCAGAGTTTTGAAGATGATGACGTGGACTGTTTCGCATTTATGGTACTTGGTAGTACTTACCTTATCAAAAAGTTGAGCATTTTGTCCTAATTTTAAAAAATGAAGTTCATCTACAAGAAAGGTGCAATAAATTCCCCAAAAAAGATTCCAAAAGGGTGAAAGACACAGAAAATTAGCACTTGATTACTCTATCCTACAACTTATACCTATTCCTGGGAAAATTTAAAAAGACATGGCACTGTGAAGATGGGAATCCCCATAAAAGCGACAACGCGCTATGGTCTTGGCGATTATCCTCGGGTTTCACTTTTACTTAAAAATTTTCTTAAAGCTTCAATTTCAAAGAAAAACTTCCACTATATGACGTGATCCTTGTCCACTAGGTAAGGAATGCCAAGAAAAAAAATCATCCAAAATGATCCAACTTTTTGAAACCCACACAGAAACTCGTTCTCTCACTCTCACAACGTCAAGTACATGCTGCTACGCATTCCACTAACTAAACTGATTTCCGTATTGCACACATAAGCTTCCTGGCCATCCGCTATATCCAAATCCGACTTTTGTTTTGTGTGTGAGCTTTTCACTTTTAATCAAAGAGCCCGGATACTTGTTGGTATCCTCTCCGAAAGCGTTTTATATTTATGTCGGGGGAAAGCCTCCTCTCACCCTTAGTTAATTTTTTTTTCAACGGTCTCACAAAACACTTCTGGAAAGGAAGTTGATGAACACTGGTTGCCAATATTTTTAATTCACTGCGAAGTACCCTCCCAACTCTCGAGAGTATTCACGGTATAGCCCGTTGAAATTTTTGGGTATGAAAGTAACCACGACTGGTATCGTATATATATATATATATATGTACTGTAAACGCTAAAGGAACGGTTTTGGCACACAAACTCCAACAATATATGTGCGTTCGCTCGATGCTACCTGTTCTGACACCAAATCCCAAATGTTTCAAGTCTCTCAACGAATTTCTAGACCATAGAAGTTCCCCTCAAGTTCTACTTTCTTCTTTTTGCTTATACAGGCTCGCTGGGTAATACCCATATATACATTCAAACATTTATATATATTCTCTCTCTCTCTCTCTCCCTCTGCGCTCTACAGTTTTTAGCAGACTTGTCGTCATCATTATCATTACGAGCATTAGAATATTTTAGTGTGTAGGCTAACAGCGTTATTAAGCTCTTTGAAAATATCACTATCACTCCAAACGAAACAAAACGCGAGCCCTTTCAGTCAGCAGCAGCGCAGCGCTGCCTAAGAATGCTCATGCTCATCATACGCGCATACACACATCAGAGCAGAGCCAGCCAGAGTCAACGTGTATTTCAAACGCAGTCCAATCCAAGGGGCACTTCTACTACTCTACCTGATTTTTTGTGCAAATCGTGTGTGTGTGTGTGTGTACACTGCACTAATAGTAAGTTGGTTGTATTACCTGTAGTGGAAAAAATGGTGAAGAAAATGTATGAAAAATAAATTTTTCTTGTAAATGCACAATGCGCAGGCAAGCTGTGGGATAATGCAATCCTGCAACTCGCACATATCGCGCAGGGCGCAGGCAACACAACACACACATGATGATAAAAAGTAAAATGCAAAAGGCAATGTTAGCGTTGACTTGAGTATATTGAACGTATCAAAGTGTGTAAAAGCGAAACAAAAAGCAGGTGATAATGTAAGTTGCTCCACACTTTGAGTATAAAATACCAATAATAACATGGTTTGCACTTTGTGCACTTTTTAAACACAGCAAAGCTCGCTCCCCTGCAAACGTTATTTTCTTAGACTTTAAGGGGGGCTGATAATTCAAAAGGAAAATATGCAACTCATTGAAAGCGCACAGAAATCATTTGAGAAAAAAAAATTGATTTTTTGGTGGAGGCTAGAAAATGGTGTGGTGGATAGAGGAGGTGTGTTGTTGTGCATATGATGATTTGATGGCTTTAAGATTTCCGTTGAAATCGACAGTAAGTCAGAACAAGTTTTATAGAAAAGCATATCAATGAGCTGTTTGTGTGTGGTGTATGGAGTGATGGGTGCTTATTTGATGCTCATCATCATCCATGCTGAAAAAGTACTTGAAGCACAAGGTGGATTCATAATCACAATCAGAGATTGAAATTTATGCAGAATTACGCCACATTTTCAAATAAAAATTGTAATCCTTTTGAGTACTACTGCGGCTGCGACTGGGAATGTGTGGATGGATAGGGGGAAAATTACAAATCGCTCTTGTCTACACTTTTAAGGGTGCATTTAACTCGTCGTCGTGCCTCTGCTTGAGCTTGTTGATGGTATAAGACTTGAGGATTTTGTTTATATTTTTGCGAGAAAAACAGGCGAATTCTGGTTGAACGTTTAAAAAAATAAAGAATCTACCTTAATCACTTGTAACATGAAAGTAACACCGTTTTTATCAACAAAATTTGCTTATACAGGCACACAGCATGTGCTATGCTGTACCATTGTACACCAGTCAGCATGAAATCAACAGCGATTTTTTTTGCCAAAAAGGGCCCTGCTTACAGACAGAGATGTATTTACAAAAACCAATCGAAAAGTATTATTATACTTGTTTCAACAATGAGAATATAAGATGAGAGAACATATATATGCATTGGATGGAAATACAGGTGGAAACACTAGTGGGTAGTGTGTGCGACTCTTTTAGGATATGTATGCATTTGAAAAAGTTTGTTTACTTTGAAAGTGTAAACTTGACGAGGGCTAAGAAAAGACGTAATGAATGTGCGGAGAAGGTTTCGTAGTTTGGGAGTGGGATTACAAGAGAGAATTTTGCTTAAAGTGCTCTTGAATGAAACAATATGTTTTTGTTAAGAGACTTAAAAAAACTCTCCTTTGTGGGATGGGATGACTCGCAAGACGGGATTGTGCGGAGCCGTGTTTACACAGATGGTTACATGGGTTAAGTGGTCGAAATGGGGGTGGATTAATGCAGGGATTTTACGAGAATATAATATCCTTATGTAGTACCAGAGCATACCAGAGCAATAAAACGATTTGGCTGTGTTTGAACAACTTCCCATTTCCGCTTGTGTGGCTATGATTTAATTTTGTCCGTTATTGATGGTGATGGAACTCACGACGGGTGTGGGTAAATGGTGTGGGTGGGAAAGGGTGTTTGAAGGACGTTCGCTCGGCACAAATTCGGTTTCAAACTCACCAGCTTGGTAATGTATACTATTTCAGAATGAACTACGACATCTAAATAAAGTTTAATTGTGTTGAATATGTGTAAAATGTCATATTGGACACGGCGTGCCCTACGAATCTCTCCATATAGTTGGTTGATTGACACCAGTCAATCAAACCAGTTTCGTCTGCCTCCAACCAACATTGGCACACACGCAGTTTTGAATATTATGATGATCATATACTCAACTCACTCCTCAAGTAGCACACACGGTGGGACAGAGCACGCAGTAATTATATTGGTAAATCTGTAATGGCGATCAATTAAAAAATCCCAATTTCTCCCCGCGAATTTACATACAGTGAAGATGTATAATTGACATTACGTCGTACACTCATTGTTTTTTGCGACGTAATTCGCTAAAAATCCTACCTATATTGCAATAATATGGTACTGTACTCGTAAAAGGCACAGAAGGCGCCACCATGATGGGGTATATCAGTGTGGGGTATGGTATGAGCAACATGCATTTTTATCGTTTTGCCAATAATTTTCCTCCAAAATGCGTAAAAGTCATAAAGACTCCTAATGACATGATCGGAGGAGGTGTTGTAACGCAATATATATATGATGTCTTAATCAGCTCCTTCGGGATAGATACGTTTTGGTGGAAAAGACAATTAGTCTGGCCCAAAAGGCGTTCACAAGTGTACATTTTTTCCTTGGCCGGTATTTAATGGTTTCTCCAATTACCTCCAATTTCATCACGTCCACTATCATATTAATCATATTTTTCATAGTTTTAGAGAAAAAAATTATGTTATCAATGAAAGGCGAAGGAGAGTCAGCAGTCAGAATTAATCTGTTTGCATATTGTTATATATTGTTGTTATAAATATATACGACGAGTCATTCGACTTTTTAAAAGTGGAATCCCAATTTTTGATGTAATATAAACCGAAGTGAAAACAATAAACGTCACTTTTATATCTCGCTTGGAGGCATACCTCCTAAGATCACTATCATTTTCCTCCATTCTAAATCAATAAAATTCCATTAAACTTGTTTAAATGAGACGAAAATTGCAGTTTCGAAGGAAGAAGTGGGCCACGTAAACAGATTAACAGATACTATCGATAGGATCTATACTCCACAAAAGAATGTGGAATTGAGATGATATAACGTTAAATGGGATGAGGTTGTGGAGGCTAACGACTAACGAGCGCTAAATGGGGGCTTACTGGGAGATTTGACGTTTAAGGTATTATTTTTCGAAGATAAAACTAATTCCTTATTGAGATGATCGTTGAATAAGTGTATTTTTCGCAAACAAGACGAGTGCGACGTAGTTTTAGGTTTGTAGGCAAGGTATGCATGTGACCTCTTATGACGTAGCTTACCTTACCTACATTTTTTCTGGCGAGACAGTCAAATATATCAAATTAATATAGTTTATGCTGCATAAGAAAATTGGGCTAATGGAATTGGATTTGGATGTGTGTAGTCCCACTGGTCGTTGTGGATCTCTATATAATGGTCACAATTGGAATGCAGTTTTTGCATCTCTGCAAAATACCCATTGTTGTTGGTTGGTGACGAGTGCACTTGATGTATTGTATTACGCAATCGGGAATCGTTTTGAGGAAATTAAAGTGCAACTTGCAAATAAGCATAATGTTCATAGCTCATCGTTTTATGTCATTTGGCATCTGATTGTGAGATATATAGTACGTCACTTGGTTCGAATTCGAAATAAATTCTTATTGCGAGATTAGGGTCTGAAAACATTATGTTTATTACGTTATATGACTACAACTATTTATTGCACCGTATTGAACAACATAACACTAACTTCATCCTACATTTTAGGCGTATCTGACATCTGGTTGGAAGTTATTTAACGGTAATTTTGCAAGAGTCTCCTCAGTGACCTTAACACATCCGTCAGTGTTAACGCTTGTCAATAATTTCTTAAACGGTTCCATTCCAATTGCATGTGCGCAAGGGATACACTTTTCTGGTACTACCATCACCAGACCACCACCTCCATGCATTTTAAAACCAAAGGAAAAAAACTCAGCGCAATTAGTGCGATTACGCTGGGCAATACTCATTTTCGAATTTGTCATCAGGCAGAAAAGGTTAACTCTCAAGGAACCGTTAGCAGTTATTACCCCTACCAATTTCATGGTGCACATCCCAGCATTTTTCCTCACTTGCACTTTAACGAATCGACAATTATGCATTGGGCACACGGTGACACTGGCTGACAATTTTTTGGCAAATAGAAGACCCTGCAGTGCACTATTATTATTACTACCGTACGTACCTTGATACATAACAAGGCACCTTTTGCATCATTTTCTAAACATTCCTTTTCAAAAATGCTATTTTTCATGCATCATATGAAAGTGATGAGAGTACGTGCAATCTCAGAGTAGTGCTCACCGTGATGCTGGTGGCTGGGTACTTGTGCTCACATTTTAATATGCTAAATACACGGTAAACATTCTTAAATGCAATACGCCAGCGAGCTCGTTAAGGGGTAGTGGTATGCAAAGTAATAAGCAACGCAACGCGGAAATAAAGGTGAGATATTGATATACTTTTTAAATGTCATAGTCAAAAAGCAAAAGTACAACACATTGTGGAGTACACCTAAAAACAGAATTATCTTAATATTCTTAATGTTGTTTCTTGTACAAATAAAAAGTTTTCTGACAATGAGTAACAGAATGAATGAATGATTTCAGCTAATGAATATTTGTTTTTTTTTGTTTTTATGCAACTTGGTTAAAAAATTTTTTTGGTAAGTTGGAAAAAAATCATCCTGTCACGTACGACGTGGAATATAATTTTTGGGCCGTGGATTGATACCGTAGATCAACGTCGCAAAATGTTACTACAAATTCTTGGTATGGTATGAACTATTACATTGAATGTATACAGATGTAAACGGACACGGAAAATTATCTATTTCTTATTCCTGACATACCGTAAATCCAAATGCATGTCAGATGGCCTTAAAATATCACAAATGTGATCTTCCTAGCCCTCTGTCATCCTCGACGTACATTTCAAGCATATTCAAAAAAAAGTGTTTAGTGTGGAAAATTCTCATCATATATATGTGCATTAGGAAACTTGATGAAACTTGGTGATTTGTTATTTGTTCAAATGTCATTGGAAAATGGTATACGGTAATTTTATGCATTAACCAATATCAAAACGATATCGCCATTCTGTATCCTTTCATTCGCTCAGTGACTCACTCAATCATTTTCTTCTGACCACTGATTTTTTATTTTATTCATTCTGTCAGGAGGATGGGAAGCGAGCCGAGATGGCGTGTATAAAAATCTGCATCTCTATCAATCAATAACGCACAAATTCTCCATTTTCACTTTTTGACATGACATGACAATGAATGTCAAATTAAAAAAAGAGAAATATCATTTGACGAATTGCAGCATATTCTTTGCAACAAACCAAAATTCATTTTGGGATTCAGAGGGAAAAAATTGAAAGTTTTGATCTACTGTGATGATACGTAATCAGAATCAGAGAGAAATGTATTACGCTAGAGTCAATTTTTGACTTGACTCAATAACTCATCGACTCACTCACACTCATATGATGAGGTTGAAAGAACTAATCTAAGATTAGAACTGAAAAATTTAGGTCGCATTCCCCATTCCCAACACGCAATTTACCTATTCTTCAAGATTAGGTAGTGTACACAAAACACAAATCCGTAGAAATACGTTTCGATACACTTCCGGCAGGTTTTGCTTTTCAAAAAATTGTTTTGGAATGCAGTAATGAGCTCAAAATGGAAATGTGAGACTCCTCTTGCATCATCATCATCCCCCTTTGCACAGCTATCTGATTATTAAGCGTGATTTGTGGTTCGTGGAATTCCGTCACCAGTGCCACCATACCATCATACGGGCTTGGCTTCATTTGAATCGAAATGGTCATCGCGCATTGTCACAAGCTTTTTTTAAAACTAACTCCCAAGACGTATGTTTGCTTAATGATGATCCATTTGTAATTAGCATCATTAGATATATTGCACGCCTTTTTTGCGGAGGAGATGATGATGATGAACACCTAGATCGTTTCTAGGAATATTTTCGATTCAAAATCAGCCAAGTAATCCAAAATAAGTGTGTATTATGAGCAAACTGCAGTTTATACCGTTGGCACATCGTTACAACTACGCGCTATCCCATGTAAAATGTTTTATTGTTAAACCAACTCTATTTTTGCGGTTTACGTATATATCTTGTCTGCGGCATAAACTCTTCATTTTCATTCAGAACAGTTTCACAGTCTCACTTTTTATCTGGCACTTTTGTGCCGATCAATATCGCACGTTTTTTTTTCTTCAACTGCGGCTTTATTCATTTTCTGATGTAATATCCTCATAAAGAAGCAGCTTGAATATCCGCCTGCAATAAAAAAACCCAATGTGATGTTGGTGCAATATCACAAAGGCGGATTTTGTTGTACGGCGTATTTTAATACGTTACGTATCACAGAAACTGCAACAATGACAAATTTTTCGCACTTGTAGAATAAAAAAAATGTGTGTGTATTTGTATACTCACAAGTCACAGCTACTGTTTCACGATTGCGATAATCTTCTCTGTGAAAATTGGTGTTTGCTGATGCATATCTCCCATATCATGCGGTGGTGTCGCAGCCAAGTATCAACTGCATAAAAAAGGGAAAAATTTGGGAGGGGCTCGGCAAAAATTGTGGTCGTCATTTTCAATCTAGGTACTTACATACAACCATTATTTTTACTACGCAAAGTAAATAAATCTCTGCACTCACACCTGACGCTGTAAAAATAGTGTAGGTATATACACACACGCTTTTGTTGTTTTGCGGTTTAGGAAATTATTCATACATAATATCCCTTTGCGGTCCTTCCTGACTTTTTATTGGTGACTTTAAAAAAAAGTGCAAATTAGTGTCACATTTTCAAAAGGACCGATATATGTGTTTCGAGAGGTGTTGCACAGCACTTGATTTGCATGTGTGTGATTTGTTCGTAGATGCCTAGTCCTTGAACTGGTATTGATACTTTATTGTTTTGGAGAGGAGCCGCAAAAGGCGACGAAAATAGTCGTGTGTCACAGAAAATGTCAGGGTGCTTGTTTCACTTGCAATTCAAAGTTGACAGGCAAAAAACCGTAAATAATTGTGTGCTCCCTTTGTCCTTTAAAATATATACACGGCAATATTTTCCCGTTGTGACCTATGAAGGGTACTTAGTACTTAACCAATGCAATATTATTGTGCTGATGATGAGGATACGCAATTTTTGCTACTTGCTTTGCTTCATGACCCAGTTGCACCGGAGCCAAAAAGCTCATCTGCATAATGTATATTGATTTGGAAAATAATGGTAATGAATGAGAATATTTTAGGTGATATAATTCTCGCGTATATTATGTTTTCAAAATGTGGAAGACCATATTATATACCCTACCTCCTTTCTCGCGAGGTGGATAATTACTTACGTATATATATACACCGTGTGATTACCTATTAGGAAATGATAAAAGCTCCATACACTCATAGTGCACCCAAGTGTAGAACGGCTTGGTGCTCACATCACATTGCATGTCATCGTATTTTCTGTTGTCATTCAAATGTAATTCATTATTTACTCCTGGCGAAAACCAGTTTTGCTATT
>JAANSN010004058.1:0-16252 GCA_036850665.1 Dicranocentrus wangi | reverse complement strand
ACCTATAGAACCATTGTACCAAGTTTGAGCCAAATCGCTCAACTGGTCTAGGCGCTAGAGTGGTCACGGACAGACGGACAGACAGACGGACAGACGGACAGACAGACGGACAGACGGACAAACATGAGTAAAGCAATACTAGCTTCAGCTTTGCTTTCAGCTACGTAATAATGTGTAAAAGAACAACGGCACAGGAGGTTGCTGAGTTGCTGACACTGCTGATGTGAGAGTGAGAAGTCAATCAAGTCCACTATTTCCCCGCCAGTTTCACCTTACCCCATCCTCCCCGCGCGTCTCCACATGATCAGCTGAGAGCATTTCATTCAACACGGATGGACACACTTTTTTGGAGCAAACCAAAACAAAACAAAAAAGTGTGAATTTTTATTAATTAATCATTAAATTTAATTAACAAAATTAACTACTATGGAGTTGAGCTGAGTATTATTTTCAATGATTAAATAAGTTTTGTGATTTAGAGAGGAATTAAATGACTTTTTCGGACGGAATTTAACCCTTGGAATAAAGCATAATGTCGTCCGGAAGTGAGAGTGAAAATGACGGGGGTGGTGAAAGTAAGGGGGCCCATGTCAAACTGGAACCATGCAGCGACTCGGACGAGGTGGAAGAGGAGGTGGAGAATGAACAGGTAATGGATTCAGCCCTCCTATCCCAACAAGAACTGAAGAAGGAGCGGGTGGAGGAGGATCCTTTAGGCTCACCATCATCATTTCAAGAAGATGATCCTCTGGAGGAGGAACCAGACTCTTCACCACTCCTCCACCTCCTCCCTCCAATTCACGCAAGATCCAAAGAGGAATTTGGTGGGGAAATGGAGAAGGCTGTGGCCGTGTAGGAGGAGGAGGATCCTTTAGCCTCACCAATCCCACCATCACCATCATTTCAAGAAGATGATGATGATGATCCTCCGGAGGAGGAACCAGACTCTTCACCACTCCTCCACCTCCTCCCTCCAATTCACGCAAGATCCAAAGAGGAATTTGGTGGGGAAATGGAGAAGGCTGTGGCCGTGACGGTTCGGGAGTGTGTTCATCAGTTGAAAAGGGACCCTAGGGAGTACCACCCCTACTACCTCACAGTCCAGCACTTTATCACGGCTGGTCTGGCTCAGGGCTACATTCCGGAGGGGATGGAGGTGCTCATGTGGGCGAAATGTGAAAAGTTTGCTGCGGCCGAGTACGCCAAAATGGGAAGTAGTTCAGGTGGGATCCAAAAAAGGCAGCAGTCCTCGGTGTACTTAAAAAGGATTCTTGGACAACAAGTCAAAAAGAGTGGTGGTTCGAAAGTGGTGGCTTCGGTTTCTCTGCCGTGGAAGCTCGAGAGGGACTTTAGGGTGGCGGTCCGGGCCGCCAAAAAATGGATGGAGGAGAGGGCAGACTACGAATTTGATTTGAAGGGACGACTCCAGTTTTTCCAACATTTCCAGCACGTCACCTCGCCAGACTTGATTGTCGCAATGAACTCCTTGTGGTCCAGATTTTTGAGTCCACCACCTCCACCTGAAACAATATTGCCGGAGGATGTCGAGGATGACGACTATGACGATGAGCCAATAAGTCGGTCAAAGCGGAAGTCTCGCTCTCCACCAAAGGCAAAATCTACAAAAAGACGTGCAAAGGCAAAGGCGCCGCCGCCGGCGAAGAGGAAACGGGCACGGTCCTTGGAAACTTCCGACGACGAGAAGCAGGCTCAAGTTGCAGCGAAAAATCGGGAAAGGATGCGGTTGAAACGGGAAAGGGAGACCCCAGAGGAGATTGAGCTGCGAAGACAGTCTCAACGGGAGCGGAGTCGAAAGCGACGCGCCAACAAGACCCCAGAGGAACGGGAGCGTCAACGCATCAAGGACCGAGAAGCTGCCCGACGACGCCGTCAACAGTTGAAGGAGGAGATCAAGAAAGCCACCACCACCGCCGCCACCGCTACTACCTCCGACCCCACCACCTCCTCCTCCACCGCAACCACCACGCCAACAACAGACGCCTCAAAACTGGCAGCTTACGAGGCGCGACGAGCCCGGCTCAACGAGATTGAGCGATTCCGACGAGCCCGTGAAACCCCAGAACAGCGTCAATCCCGTCTCGCCCGGGACGCCGAGAGAATGCGGCGGAAAAGGCAAGAGTTGAAGGAGGCGGCTGAGCTGGAACTCCTCCAAAAGCGGATTAAAAAATCCTCCGAGTCAGAACAAGTTGACCAATCGGCCGCATCCCCCTCCTCCGAGACCACCACCACCTCCCACCTGACTCGCTACGAGCTCCTCAAAAAGGCGGACGCGGAAAAGGCACGGATTCGGCGTGCAGCCAACCGCGACGCGGAAAACCAAAAGAGGAAAAAGAGACTCGCCAATTTGACGGAGGAGGAGAGGGCCAGACGCCAAGAGAGGCTCCAGGGTTACAAGAAGCGACGCGCCGAGACGCTCACCGAGGAGGAGAAGGCTCAGATCCGGGTGAAGAAGTACATGGGGTTCGTGGCCTACTGCGCCCGGCTCGGGGTGACCCCCACCGACTACAACGCCGAGGCGCAGCGGAGGTGGCGGGCCAACATGACGGAGGAGAAGAAGAGGAGACATCAGGAATACCTGAGGAACTACTCGAGGGCGAGATATCTCCAGATCAAGGGGGATCCGGTAAAGTGGGCCGAGTTCAACGAGAAGATGAGGGCGGTGCAGAGGAGGAGGACGAGAAACGAGACCCCGGAGCAGAGACTCAAAAGACTGACGAGGTTCAGGATCAACCAGGCCAAGAAGAAGCTGAGGAGGGAGATGGAGGCGGAGGCGGGTGGAGAGTTCACGGAAGAGGAGGTATGTTCTCCACCTGCACACGTTCGACTAACATTTAAAAAAGAATTTAAATTATTTGGTGGAATTTTTCTAATTCAGATTTTTATTCTTGCAGTTTCAAAGGAGGGCGGAGGAGTTGGCCCTCCAAATTCAGAGTCAGGCTGCCGCATCATCAGGTCCTCAAAGCACGTACAAACCAAGGAAACGGAAGAGGAATTCCTCAGAGTCTTCTTCCTCCTCCTCCCCCCATCATCATCAACAGCCAGGAAGACCATACACAATCATCCTCCCCCGCATTCCCACATCATGCGACAACCAGGAAGAGCCAATGATTCCGGCGGACGAGCTCCTGCAACAACACTCCTCCTACTCCAACACTCCACAACAACCACCCCTCCTCCTCCCAGGAAGATTTTTTACGGCAGTCTCAGTCTCAAACCCCACCACAAGTGTTCCTCCTCATCATCATCATCATCCTCAGCCTTCAAAATCCGCTCAGGGCTCGGCGGCGGAACCCAGCTTCCAAATCGAATTTGATTTTGAGCCAGTTGATGACGAGTCGGCATGCCCGTCACCACCGCCATCCCCACCTTCAGAGTCTTCTTCCTCCTCCTCCCCCCATCAACATCAACAGCCAGGAAGACCATACACAATCATCCTCCCCCGCATTCCCACGTCATACGACAACCAGGAAGAGCCAATGATTCCGGCGGACGAGCTCCTGCAACAACACTCCTCCTACTCCAACACTCCACAACCACCCCTCCTCCTCCCAGGAAGATTTTTTACGGCAGTCTCAGTCTCAAACCCCACCACAAGTGTTCCTCCTCATCATCATCATCCTCAGCCTTCAAAATCCGCTCAGGGTTCGTCGGCGGTGGAACCCAGTTTCCAAATCGAATTTGATTTTGAACCAGTTGATGACGAGTCGGCATCGGCATGCCCGTCACCACCGCCATCCCCACCGTCGCCGCCTCATCTAGTTGAAGAAGAATTCCACGCTAAAGGAGAACCTCGGGATGGCTGGGACAAGACTGCTGAGGACGAAGCAGTAGTGTCTTCAAAAGAAGATGCTTCGCGGCGACACGTTGACACTAATTCCCATCTCCTCCTCCCCTTTGGCTGTGTAGAATGCCCAGCACGATTTGGTTGCAAGGAGCTGCTCCGCTCCCACCTGGGCTCCACCCACGCCTCCACCTGTTGGAAGTGTCCCGAGTGTGCTCGGATCATGGTCAGTCCGGCCGAGTTTAGCCTTCATTACGAGTCTGTTCATGGAGCAGGTGGTGGTGGTAGTGGTAGTGGTAGTGGGGATGAGGATGATGCGGGGTCCGACTCAAATAATGGGGATGATAATTCCTGTACGGGTTCCAACGCCAAGAGAAAGAGAGGTGGTGGTCAGAGTTCTAGTGTTCGTGGTCGTCGTGGCAGGCGGAGCAGAGGGAAGCGGAAATATTATTAAACTTGTTACAATTTATATTTAATTCAGCTTTTAACTTTTTCCCTAATTGTCACGATGATGGTTAAACATGGAATAGAAATGAGTGCGGCTTTGAGACGTGTTTTGCAATTTAATGTAAAAACAAAAGAGTTGATTTACATTTTTATTTAATAAATATGATGAGAGGACTAGACGTTTTCCAGTTACCACTCGGATTTTGTGTTACTCCAAAACAAAAATTGTGTAAAAAAAATCTAATTGATAATGCATATATTGATTGGAGAACCTCGTGAATTTTGTAAATAATTGTAGCGATACAAGTAGTATTTTTGCATTTGTATTGTATATTTTACACACGTTTATTGATCTGATCTGAACTGCAACGAAAACTACCTACCTATATATAACAAATATAACATGAGACAATTACATAAGAATAGTAATTATAATAACTTGACAGAAAAATAGAGTACTCCAAAATGGGATGTCAATATGTCGGCAAGATGTAAAAGCAATCCCAAAATCCCCAAAAGTTCAGTTCACTTCCTGCTAAAAATACTAGATTACAACAAATTAAGGTTCCATCAAACCTCTAGTCCACTATAAGTTCCTCCTCCTCCATTCCTCCTGTCAGATTGTCTGTCTGGTCATCAGATCAGTCTCGCTTTCAGAACCAGTGTCATCCTCCTCCTCCTCATCACTCATCAACCCCTCCCCCTCTTCTTCCCCCTCCTCCTCCTCCTCATCACTCTCCTCCTCTGAAACCAAAGAAGATCGAATCACCACTACCGCCATCATTTTAGAAAGCAGGCCACCTTTTTTAACTTTAATTTTTATGAACAATAATCCTATTTTTTTAAATCGACTCTCACGACTCACCACTGACTTCCACTTCATTCTGATGACACCTTAACTCCTCTTCCAGTTTCGCAATTTCCAGCTTGGTTTCCTCCACACTTTTCTTGTCCGCCTCAAGCGCCGCCTTGTCCACCCTCACCTTTTCCTCCATTCGCTTGCGCTCCTATTCCAGCACGTCAATCAGTTTAGCTAATCCGGATGCATTCAAGTCGGTGGACAGGAGGCGGAGGGGCACACTTGTTCCATCCCCTCCTCGGTCCACTTCCACATGATAAGTAGTAGCAGTTGTCCCGGCCCCACCACCACCACTTCCACTCCCACTCTGACCTTGACCTTCCATAATACTTAGTTGGGTTGGAATATAGTTCGCGGAGCTTAGTATCTCTGGAAGGGACAAAAAATAAAAAACCAATCATTTAAAAAAAAGAGTTTTATTAAATTCTGATAAATGACCTAATGACCTAGCTAACTAACCTTTCAAAAGTGAAACTTGGAATAATTTAATATAAAAATAAATTGTGAACACCTTGGTCTACTACATTTCAACGATTGATTTCCTTCTTTCCAGAATAACCACCACCACCACGGTCAACTCTGAAATAAATAAAACTTTTTTGCTTCTTTCTTTGTCCGCAATTGCAAATTGCAATATATATATATTAATTATAATTATGCAATTTATCTTTCGTTTTTTGGGCAAGAAAACGTCCGGTTCCGTAACTTTCTTCGTGTAAGTAACTTGTCTGTTAGGATTCAGTCGTCCGCGTCTGGCTGGGATTGTGGCGTAGCTGTAGGCCCCGGCGTGCCTCTTAATATTATATGACTATGCAAATTATTATTATTACGTAAGGGTAGCCTTTGTTCGCAAAATATTATATTGTCGTTTTTCGTCATGGTTCGTTCGTGGTGCAAATAAATAATATTGTCGATTTAATAATAAATCATTTTTTAGCGATAAACGTAGGTATCTGTATTTTCAGTAGTTTATTGATCTAATGTCTGAACTGCAATAATGAATACCCACAACAACATGCAACACAAAAAATGACAAATTTAAATGCTACTCGACAATTTTCATGAAAATTTAGTAGTTGATAATTAATATATTTTTATAGAAAACGGGAAATTCAAATGGGATGATTGTGAGCAATAATCCCAAAATTTCCAGCAGGAGTATTAAGTAGCAGTCCAGTAGCTGGGATCAGATAATAAAGAAATTAAGTTGTATTTTATTAATATTAATTAATACTTTTCACACATCATTCCATTGTTTGAAGTAATATAATATATACAGCATTTCTCTGAAACCATTATATTAATTATTTATTACCGGTTGCATTAGAAGTCGGAGGAGGCCACAATCTGAGCGTTGTCAGTTGTCATCACCTTCCTCATCACTGTCAGATTCCATAATGTGGTCGTCGTCGCTTTCGGAACCAGAGTCGCTTTTCTCATCCCCCTCCTCCTCCTCACCGTCACCACCACCATCCTCCCCTTGGAATAACAAAAAACATTAATTACACTTTGGAAACAAAAAAGCAATTTTTTTAGCAGGTATATTTTTAAAAACAATTTTATAACAATTAAATTATATAATTTAATTTATCGGCTCCCATTTCCCTACCATTTTCTTCTATGTTATTAAGACGATGACACCGCCGTAGTTCATTTTCCAGTTTGGCTAATTCCAGCCTCATTTCCTCCGACCTTTTCAGCCCCTCATCAAGCTTCGCCTTGTCCTCCTTTACCTTGCCCTTCACTCGACTAGCTTCCTCTTTCAAGAAGGCAACTAGTTTAGCCAATCCGGATGCATTCAAGTCCGTCGTCTTCAGATCCAGTAACTTCAGGTCCACTTCATCATCAGTCCCTGCTTTGTCCACTTCTTCATGATGATGAGGACCACCACTCCCTTCCATCGTTTTTTGAAATATACGAGCACCTTTTTTTTAATAACTGCAAAAAAGGACGATATTAATCGTTACAAATCTGGATCAAGTCCACCTGCGTCCTTCTGCGATCACAACCTAAGCGAGAGTGGCATGAACGTATGAAAGCCACAAAAGAAAAATCAAAGCAAACCGAAGGAAAATGTTATAATATAACCT
This sequence comes from Dicranocentrus wangi, assembly GCA_036850665.1. Lineage (NCBI taxonomy): Eukaryota > Metazoa > Arthropoda > Collembola > Entomobryomorpha > Entomobryidae > Dicranocentrus > Dicranocentrus wangi. The sequence continues at coordinate 9,054 of JAANSN010004058.1, read as the reverse complement.
TGAACTCCTCTGGAGGAGTAATATGAGCTGAGGCGAAGCATGGGGAAGGTTATCCCCATGCATTACAAATGACAAAAAAGTTGTGTTGGTGGGGCCGTCCCAAGTCGTGGACAGAATAGGACAAACTTTCGTTCGTCAATTGGAGGAAGAAGATAGGCAAATGAGCACCTGAATTCTGCCGGCGAGCCCCTATCCCGACAGTCAGAATAGATGGAATGGACTTAAGGCTATATATGTACGCTGTGATTCTTCTTTTTATGGAGAAGCAAGAGATTATTATTTAGACTAGACAGGTTTTTGTATTCATATGAAAAAAAAATCTGACACAAGATGACATGCATAATATGACGCTCTTCTTCTTCTTGATGACTTGATGATGATGACCGTTTTTGTCTGCCCTAGATAATATATTATTATTCACTTTTCACTTCACCTTATTCCCACCATTGAGCTGGCTTTCAAAATCTCCTTTTGCCCCAGACTTGGTGGATCGATAGCAGCTGTGGGATGGGAGATAGATGAGGAGAGATGTGTTATCCATTCAGAGCAGAGGAGAAAAAAATAAATCTATTGCTTTTTCCACACACATGACACGCGTGTCATTTTATTGATTATTGCACATGTCCAAAGGGGAACAACGCTGCCAACGCACATTATTTTTTTTTACATTGGAGGGATTGGAGGGATGACGTGTTGGTTTTCTCAAGTCCTCCAGACATATTTCCATCATCATCCTCCAGTCACCAGTCGGAGTCAGTACAACAGATTTCTCCAGTTGTGTTTGGAGAGTAGGCTCATCTCGATCGTTTAGTATTTTCGAACAAGCAGAAGAGGAGTTTTATTGGAGCATATTTATTAATAACCTGTGCGAACTCTGTGCAATAATTCTTTTATCAATTTGAAGTTCGGGAAGTAATTTAGAAAGTAATTTGGATTTGACTTGAGAGAGGTGGTGAAGGTGACACAGGATGTTCAAGACGCCAGCAGTCCCCACCAAACGCAAGTCAAGCGAGGAGGAGCACTGTTCGGAATGTGGGAGCATGTGTGCGGCTTATCGATGTCCCGGATGTGGAGATCGATAGTAACAAATTTAATGAGTTATTTTTATATAAAAGTAGCTTTTGGTAATTAAATAATTTGTAAAAATTTACTGTGTAGCTGTAGCTTGGGATGCTGCCAAGTGCACAAGGAGCATTGCACCCCCCCGGCGGAGCCAAACTCTACAACTGCTGGTGCTGCTGGTGGTGGTGTTGGTGGTGGTGACCCCACCGAGGAGGGGGGAGGGCAGCCAAAGAGGCAACGACTCCAAATTGAGTGTCCAGTGACAAACAACGCGGTGGTGAACGCAGTGTTTGAGAAAGTGGACGGGGACCGTAAGTTTCAATAATAATATATTATGATGGTTTTATTAGTATTGAAAAATATTGAAAACTATTGAATTTAATCTGTAACAATTTTAAATTTATCAAATAATGTAAATGTAGCCCAGTTGCAAATGTTGCTGAATAGTCCAGACCTTCGGGCTTGGATGAAATTGGTGGACGGCTCGATGGATCCTAAGGCTGCGGTCCAGGAGGCAATGCGAAATGCCGAGTTTCGCAACTTTGCAAATCAAGTATTGGCCCTGGCCCCGGTTGACAAGTATTTTGAAATGGAGGGTGTTGAATAATAAAAAAATACGAAGAAAAACATGGATGGGCGGCGGTGCGGGTGGCAGGTGCGGTGAATGGCGATGGCGGTATGCCAGCCAGCCAATCTACAACTTATTGAATATTATCCTTGTATTTAGAAAACCCATATTTTTTTATTATTTGGTAATCATTTTGTATTTTACTTTTATTACTTTTGTTATTTAAAAATAGTTGATAATATAGTTTGTGCTAAATATCTAAAGAATCTAGTCAACATGTATGTTCCTTAAATCAGAATCATATCCATTTCCTCACTTACTTAACTGTTACTCTTCTGTTATCTTGAAAATGAAGTAAGTAATTATACGCTGTGGATGGAGTGAAAACAAAATAATACCTGAACCTGATTTAATTACCTGAATGAATGAGTGCGAACTGCGAACCTAGTCGTAGCGTAGGATTTAGGATAGCTCGATAGGATAGGATAGGAAAAGTCTTTATTTCACAGGCAAACTACAATCACAAAATTGCAACACACTGGTTAATTGAGCACAAAATATATAGTCCTGAGCAAATACAAGTTTCCGAATTATAACCAAATTATAACATTAATTAGAGACTATAAATTGGACATATATCATAAAAAATAAATTTCCAAAATAGTTCCAAAATTGTTTTTATGTGGTATATACACATCATCTAGGTAATTTTGACGAGTGAAATGAATCTGAATTTGAAAGTTGAACATGANTGGTATATACACATCATCTAGGTAATTTTGACGAGTGAAATGAATCTGAATTTGAGAGTTGAACATGAAAAATTTGCTAATTAGACCAAATTAATTAATTTAAATTTCCATTTTTTGTTTGTTGTTCACAAAATTGTATATATTGACCATATGACAATTGACAAATGCCCAAGTTATATTCACTCACTGCATAAATATATGTCTGTCTGTATGCACCTTACTTTTCATTAAATTTGTGATCATTTAAGGAATACCCTTACCTACCCTCTCTATAAAAATAATTTTTATGTACTACAAACCCATGTGTAGTGTAGACAACTTGTGAGCGTGTTGTACACAAGCTTGGTGAAAACGGATTGTAGCAAACTTTTAATTAATTAGCAAGAGTAGCAAGAAATACATTTCAGAGAAACCTTGATGTGAACCGAAATACTTATTATTAATGGTTGAGCATGTCGAACAAAAATTGTCAAAAATAAATTAATATAAACTAAACTAAAATGTCTTATATTTCATTCAATTTTTTCCCATTCCCCCTTCTCGTATACACAGTACCACCATTACCACCTCCATTTCTTCGGAGCACATTTCAATTATCTCCGACTGTTCTATTCGTTCTGCCTCACAAAAAGGGGAGCGTCACCTTGAAGATTGGCTGAGTTGACATCAGCACCCGCTCCACCAAGTATTTGACAACTTGGGCTCGTGCCACTTCGGCTCTCGTGATGACCACCTCTTACTCACAATTCCCATTCGTGGCGACGACGAAGCTCTGAATAGCACACTGGAACGGAGTATCTCGTTCATCATCTTCCTCGTAATCCTCGTTCATGTCAAAACCCACCATTTCCTCCAGGAGCACTTTAACCACCTCCACATTACCCCGGGACGCTGCCAAATGCAGAGTTCCAGCAAGGCCGCATCACCACAGCCCCCCGAATACCTGGCAAAGTAGTGGAGCAGAGTGAAGCCGGCCCCATCTGAAACATTCCCGTCGCCCCGTGGTCCAACAAAAGTCGTGTGACTTGCATCATCTTCCCACCACTGTCCTTCATAGGTGGTGGAGTCGAACATGGCCCTCATGGTTGGGTTTAATAACTTTGACTCCCCTTTCCAAAAAAATACTCGGCTTGAACTACTTCATGCAGCATCGAAATCCCTGCTTCCATTTTCTCTCTGATATCCGCTAGACTTTCCTCCAGCAAAGCACGTGAAGCAACTCCCTCCCCGACCCATTCTCAATAGCGACTTACAGAAAGGAGCCACCTTCACCGTTTCTTGCCTTTGCATCCGACCCATATTGACACAATTTTCGGAGGGTGCCGGCAGCACATGGAGTCCCCAGCGTTGTTACTCTGCTCAAACAACTTAATCTTGCCCCTTTCTACGACGAACGCCAGCACGCCGTGATACACTTCTGGGTGAGGAATGGTGGGGTATTTCGAAGCGCTGAGTTTCCTTTCCGTCTTTGGCCCAGGTCCGCCTCTTTTTCCTCCAGATACCTGCGAGCAAATTACGTGGTATAGAGTGTCCTCGGGGGATGATGAACCGGAGGGTCAGGTGCTTTACCTGGTTAGTGGACAGGTCCACCCGCTGCTTCACTAAATTTGCCAATGCTCGAAGGCGTATCCCGGTGAAAAGGAAAATATCTTTGGAGTCCGCTTGAAACAATTCGGGAGAGACTGCCTCTCCGGAGGAAAAGGTTCGTGAGACGTAGTGGTCCAATTTGGGAGTTAGGGTAAACACGGGATTGCGCATCTTCGGGTGCTGGTCGTGAATTAGATCGAGAAGAATCTGACCACTCATCACAATTATCACGTTGTAGGATTCCATTACATTAATTGTGGGAAGCTTCCTCTGCCGTTGCGTTGATGTCAAATTATTAGATTTAAAGGTAACAATATTTCAAGGTGATTTTTCTGGGAGCAATGGCATTTGCATATTTCATAAAGCCACGTACAAGCATTTGCAACTTACTTAGAAAACATATTGCATGCGGATGCGTGTTATGCCATAATACCAAGGCGAAACAAGAAATAACATTTTTTCGGATGCACATGCTGAGCATGCCTACTTGAGCAAACAAAAATGTGAAATTGAAATTTAGGGGGAAAGTACATACATACTGGGCAATTGTACACGTGTAAATTTGGTGAGTCACTTAACTTGCTACTAAAATGCATACCAGTTTCTTCACCAAGGATTCTAAGTATTAAACACTCCCCCATGTTCCATTTCGTCCAGACATTGGAATACATTGCGGGACAATGGATATAGAGTGTAATAGACTTCTTTGATATTTCGTAAGTTGCTTGGAACCTAACTTGTGTAACCATCAAGGCATTATATGCTTCTTGACAATAAGGAACCAAACTAAACTCGTCAGAACTAGCTTTATCAGAAGATTAGTTCATCACCAGCTTTGGAAGAAAGATCTCGTGTGGGTGGACGTAGACTGATTTGTTACATCGTTGTAGCTTTAAATCACCATCGACAAATTTTGTATCGCACAGTAATAAGTTACGCGAGACTGTGGTACAATATTAATAGTTTTAGAAACTAATAATATCCCTTTAATATTTATGGAAATTGCAGTACTACGGTAACAGGTGGTGCTCAACTCTTCGGAAATGTAAATGTGCAAATATCATTTTCCAGCCATACAAATCCACAAATCAAAGCTAAATAAAGCCGCCAAGTGTATTTTCAGCGCCTATACGAGACCTATTGGTATTATTCAGTGTCCAGTGTCTAAGAATGTAGAAATCCAGATTCCAGTGACAGCAAGCCTTTTGCTTTCTTGTACCGCAGAGAAAGCATAACGCTCCGTGAATATGTTTTGTGGTTAATAATTTGTAAAAAAAATTATATGTGTTAATCTAAATGAAAACGACACTACTCAGAGTGTATGTCACTGGATAAAGTTGATAGGAAGCATATTACACGTCGTCGTATAGTGACATAACATTAGTTATTATACAAGTATTATCCAAAAAAAACCGGAACAAGATCCGGGGATATGGATATACCTATACGTAGCCTTTCCATCCACCAAATATATTCTATAAACAGTGCCTACTTAAATAAAAAAATGCTTATGGCACACATTTTACGGCGATATAAGTTTCGTGCGTGTGACTCATTGATCACTACTCACTGGATGAGTACTATAAAATGAGAATACGTACAAAGACACGGCTGTGTTATCCACCACTTGTTTAAGAGCATTTTTCGAAGGGAAGGGAGTGACTCTGATACGGTAAATGCCACACGCACGTTTTGCTAGACCTACTTTGGTTTCTAACTTTTGCTGACAAAACTCTTGGCAGCTTCGATATTTTTTGGCATTGGCATAATTTTTATCAAGGACACACTATACGACCGCTGACGTCATGAATACTCACCTACTTAGTATTTTATGCAAGTAGTCGATGCTATATTTTAGTGTGTGATGCTGATGCAATATCATTAAACTATGCTAGCAGAGAGTTTTGGAGAACAGGAATTTCTTCGTGCAGAAACAAAATTTGTATTATCCCGTAGTTGCCGTTTAGCCAAGTACAGTAGAAATTAAGTTCTTCCTCCGCCATTAAGTATACATTTATTTCCCTATGCCCTTGCTCAAAAACGATCGCAATGGCGTCACACACGGAAAGCATCAGTGACATGGTATTAACTGACTTGGACACCAACGAGATTTTTATGGTGCCAGAAGATGTTGCTGCAGATAATATATCTCTACCGTCAATTACATCCATACATTCAATTAATCCACCATCTACGATAACTCAAGCAAATGTCGCAACAGATAACGAAGGACAAATTGCTAGAATAAGTCCTTCAAAATGTTGCCGTGCTATCAGAGATTGGCTCGCAAAATATTGTCTTGGCGTATTTCCTTTCACAAATGACAATACTACAGTGCACGCAATTGTGGATCCTGAAAACAATTCCATAATGCACTCAAACTCATCAACCGAATATTCACTGCCAGATAGTCAAACAAACCATACGCTACAAATTAATAGTCAAGAATCTGTGGAGGATGAAGAAAACGGAGATTGCTTCAAACGAACATTTTTATTGTCTGAAAGAACTTGTACTTGGTTTCGACAATTATGCAATAGTATATACACACGTCCTAATGAAAACAATCAAGGCGTTGAATTGGTACCGATGCACCCCGAGAATATCTTTATAGTACGTGAAGATTTACGTAGTCCAAATACTGACACTAGCTTTTCCCATGAAATAAACCACGAGGCAGCTGAGTCACAACAAACAAATGTAGAAATTATTAGAAAGAATTGTTTTAAAAGCATACAGGACCAGTTCCACATGATCACAAGTCACATCATTGCTGAATATGGAAAAGTGAATACATTCGTGGAGTCTGCATTTGATTGGTCAGTTTTGCAGGCATGGAATGTAGTTGCATTTTCTACATGCAGCGTTCCATATCGGTTGGAGCTTGACAAAAACCGAGAGTATTTGATGAAATCCTGTATCCTCCAAAAGGTAAATTGTATGGAGAAATGCTTTGCATATTCCTGATGCCAAACGAACAGGTTGGAAAAATATTTGTTTATGATTGCTATTTATAGATTCTGTGGATCATTCAGATGGGATTTGTAGTGGCTGGAGCCGTCAGAAGCATTTCACAATTCATTAAAAGCTTACTGCTACCAGCGCCGGATCCATTTGTATACATGGAAAAAGCGAATCTTGTCGTCGGAGCAATTGCAACATTGGGATTCGTTAAAGTTGCATGTTGCGGTTCTAAGACTTTGCTAAAAATTCATCAGACCTTCAAATTTGATAATAAAAACAATTTGCCTAACTTACATTCCCGAAAGGTAATGAATACAAAATAAATACAATGATTTCGTTTTGTTTGTTAGTATTTTTCACTAAATAGCACGTTCTTGTTTAATATTTGCAGTAAGGACTAATTGCAACTTGCCTGCTATACATATTCATTGTTACTTTTCTTACTATTCAAGTAATTGTGTACGTTTATGAATACTATGAGCTCTGGGACCTATCCCCTTCGGCTTCAATACAAGCTTTTGCGTGTTACTCAAGGGAAACATATCTTCTTCAAAGTGTAGATGATTGCGCTGAAAGTGGATACACCACTTGGCACGATATCCCACCCGTCGAAATCATACTGGGCGTGCTTGGAATTGCGTCATTTGCGTTTGAAGCATTGTTTAAGTTAAATTTGATCCTGGCCATATTGGCGTGTTCGGTCACCCTGTTTATATCAGCGTGGAGTGCAACAGGCGATGACGCATATGGGGCCATCGGAATCTACCAGTTGACATCAAAGCACAGCTTACTCACGGATCTGTCACGGAATATTTCTGAATACGTTGGACTTCCTTTAATGCTGCAGCTAATTAATATTGCCTTTACGCTGCCTTCGTGGCTCAAAACTATGTTTTACGAAAGAGATGCTGTTTTGTTAGTTGTCGCAGTACCACTCGTTGTAAATATGTTGTCGTTTCTAATTGGATGTGGAGGCACGATGTTTGTAAGTGTAAATCTTTTTAATATCTCGCGAATCCATTTCGTCTTTGAATAATTCAAAAATATGTCTATTTCAGATTGAAGAACTCGAGGAGGAATTTACTAACCCTTTGAATAGAAGTAACTTGTCAACGGACGAAATAGTAGCCGCAACATTTTTTCATAAGTTGTTCAGAAAATCAGTTGGGATTGGCTACCGAGGCATGTTTGTACTGGATTTTCGATTTATGTTCAAGGTAATCAGCACATTTGACATTTACAAACGTTAAAACGCTACCGAGAAGATAATCAAATGGGTAAAGTTCTTGAAAATCTTTAATAGTATCTTGGAATCATTGGAACATTCATCATGGTATTATATGAAGCATCCAAGGATAAAAGCTGCTGAAAGGAATTACCAGATACATAGTAGTTCACTTCACCACCAAAGTTGGAGCTGATGAAGCTAAAAAATTGCGATTGTATTATATGATAATCGATGTCGCTTTCTCGTGTGGATAGTCGATATGCAACAATTCCATAAACAGTTATGGCTTATCATAAATTAGTAAAATAAAACAATTACTTACTCCTTTATTAGCTCGCTGCGATGCAAGGACGAGCTTATGATCTTGCCATGTCTGTCAATAAATTTAAAGATTTTGTTATTGAACATTTGTGTTGGGTTGGTCTGCAAAGTCCATAGGGCGGTGTTGCGTATGGATGGTGTACTAATGTTAAGTTGAATGCTTAATACGATTGAGGTTCGACTCAGTTTGTTAATTACAATTATCTTTAATCGTTGGAGTATAAAGTATAACAGTAAAGATGGAATAGATATTATTATGCGAGTAGATGTTGCTCGCTCACGAGTCTGCTGAAGACTGACTGCAAGTTGAGCTGAACTTGCTGCTGTTGCTTTTCTTCTGTCGGTGACAAGCGCATTGTCATCTCACTCAAGGGTAGCCGCCAGGCTGCTTGTTGAGCTGGAGCTCGATGATGTCTCATGCCCTCCCTTAAAATGTGACTTCCGGTCTTAACTTAAAGCTTAGCTTAAAAATGCAAACTGATGAATACTGTACTCTAACCTCTGATATTGACAATATTATTACTGAATGTATTGACTATGTTGTAAACTACTATAAAATAACTGTTTAATTA
>JAANSN010004057.1:0-16259 GCA_036850665.1 Dicranocentrus wangi | reverse complement strand
TAAATAAGTCAGGTTTTCCTCTCGTTACACCTTTGAGCATGGATGTATGTATATATTCGCATTCGCAACGAAAAAAGGTTTCTGCTGATATCTGATGATGAGCCTGTTTTCATCGAATACACATAGTTTTGCTATTCTCATCGCCAGCCTGTCCGTTGGTTACATGGTCTCCTCTCCTGTCCTGTTTCTGATGAGCATTTTGTCAATTGTGCAACTGCCAGGTGCACAAACTCAAAGGATACCCCGTAGTCCCACCCACTCGACTCAATACATTTACCAGAGTTTTGAATTTAATAGTGATTATAAAGGTTTACTTAAAAAGCAAAACTAGCAAAAATTGCCTAACCCCTGCCAGTTGACATTTGTGCAGTTCTCTCTGTATGAAAGAATCAGATCAATAATCTATGTTTTTGCTGAGCTGGTTTGGCATGATTTGAAAAGTCCGTTGGATCAGTCTGGGCGTGAAGCTGCACGCTATATCAAATAATTCCTTTCTTGATTACACTTCCTATTAATTGGAGCACCGTTGCCCATGAGCCAGAACTAAATCTAACTCAAATTCGGACAAAAGAGATAAAAGAAAGAGGAGTAGTTGGGATCGTGAGATTGATCATCGCGAAAGGCAACTCATCGCAGATAAAACGGACGCAAGATAAGGGTGATTTTTGTGTTTGTGTTGCTCCCACTAATGTGCCATGAGTGAGTAAGTGTAATGAGTAATGACGGACGATGAGAGGGGACAATATTCGCTTGTAAACCGCCGGCGTGTTTCCAGTTTATTGTGGATGAAATCATTCCCTGGTTCCCCGAGTGAGTTGGAACTGAACCCTCGTCGTGTCTGCCTTTCGTGTTTTTGTATTGCATGCAATGCAGGTGAGTGAGTTGATTATCGAGATTTAGTAATCGCATGAATCACCGAAAAATATTGATATCACAACAACATACCTACCTGTTCTGCCACATTACATACACACGCCTACATACATTCATGTATAAAGTAGACCTTATATGTTTCCCTTAATATGTAACGCTCGGTAGAGCTCTTATATCTGCCTGCACACTAAGGTAAAAACTGTTACAGGCTTTCTGGAGAAAAATACTTATTTTGNCCCTTAATATGTAACGCTCGGTAGAGCTCTTATATCTGCCTGCACACTAAGGTAAAAACTGTTACAGGCTTTCTGGAGAAAAATACTTATTTTGTCAGCTCAAAACGTACATTTTTGTTTAGCGAACTAGTTGATTGGCTATCCGTCTCTGCGCTGTGTTGTTGTCACGCTACGTGCATTGTAGGTCTGCGCTCTCCGTTTCCCCCGTCACATTTACACACGCTAGTTTGGTGAAACTATAAGTGTACATCAATAAAAAAAAATTCAAGTTTTAGGCTGTGTTTTGTTAGACTAACGATGTTTATTGGGGAAAAGTAGAGTGGAGGGTGCAACGTTCTGCAACATAATCCCTTTTATATAGGGGTTTTTGAGTTTTTGAGAGCAGTAGAAAATATTTGGGTTCACATGAGCGTGGATGAGTAGTCCTCCTTTTAAGCAGTAAGTAATTGAATAGTAAGTAATATTTGTAATGTTTAGTAATACAAAAGCTGCACATTTAGGAAAGCATTAAGCATTGTAGCGGAGTCCGTCCGGGTTGGGTTGCCAGTTCCCGAATCCCATTGTTTCCATTTTTTTATGTGGAAACACAGCAGATGTTTGCGTTCCCACTTGAAGCTGGCTGGAACCTTACTGACTATTTTCTTGTTGGTGAGGCGCATTAGAGTGCGTCCAAAGTAGTTTCCTGCAACAAAAAGCAAACACTAAAAAATGCAAGCAAAACCAGGTGTGTGGGGTATTCTCTTCCGTACATTCCTCAATTATAGTGAGCTAGATACGTTGTTGTCATTCATGTAGTCATCATCCTTTTAAATGCGAATTTGAGATACCACTATGTACACAACACACAATGCATTGCTCATCATAGTTTCAAGAAGGAGGGGTATTGTACAATTACTGCTCTAAATACAACAGTAATAATAGGCGAGTTGTGTGTTTTCATGAAGAAAAGGTTTAAACCTAGGGATGCTGATCGGGATGATGTGTTTTAGCTCAAGTTCAGTGTGATTAATGAAGAAGGTATTGTTGTTTTATTCGCCGACAGCTGCATGTAACTTGTATAACACAATATATGCAGTATGCATGATATAATATTTGAAAACAATTGCATAGTATATATAGAAGAATTGTGTTTGCTATATTTCTGATAGTGCTTATAAAGCATGAGACAAAAACAAGGTTATACATTTTTATACATACATTGCTACTTTAGTGTACAATAAAACGTGAACTCGTACTCGTCATATCTAATCTCCAACCACTTTTAAGTTTCTTAATGTGTCCATAGTCCATAATGTTGTTCTCGCAAAAATTGTGAATCAGTTTTGCCAAGTGCTCATGTGAAGGCGGTTATATCCTTTTGGCTGGAGTTTGTGTATTTTAGCTACGCTCAGACCTTTTCGATGTGACTAATTCAAACCATCATGACAAAAGCATTGACGTTTCATGGGTGGGCTCTACATAGAATTATATTACTCCCATCAACAAATTACACAATAATACTTACACTTGCTGGCAAACATTGTTGATAAAACCTTTCAATATATGATTTTGTTTGCATTACATGTTGTATCTCTTCCATCTTAACTCAGGATCTGAATCCTGTGGCTCGTTCATTTGGATGATGATGATGTGAAGTGAAGTAGCTGTGATGAATATCCTAAAGGGGACAACAAGTAAGCGGACACTGAGAGGAGTCACGAACGACACATTCAATTTTGCAAAAATTGCCAGCACTCATCAGCTAAAATTTAGGACATGTGAGATCAAATTGTCAGCTACCTTATAAACTCGAATAATATAGGAAATCTCAAGTGCAAGTGTATTTTACTGACGTGTGTTCGCTCCTGCTTTGAAACTAAGGAAATGACGTGAACAGAGTGCCATACCTGACGAAGCTGAGCAGAACCGTACTGTTTTTAAAAACTATCTTCATATATGCAAGTGAATTTCAGGTCTAGCTAGCACTCACCCATAATCATCATTACGCGACATATTCTCTTGAGAAAATCATGAACATGTGCTCACCGATGCATACCCAAGCAGAAACATCTCACGCAAAACTCGACTAAAAGACCAAACTAAAAATGTGAGATGAGATTAAAATCTGGGGAATTTTTATTAAAGCCAGTAGTAAACTTACTGTATAGAAAAAAATCCAATGGTTTGGAAACCAGTGAATCGGTGTAAAACATGATGGAGAGAAATCCTAAAGCGACGACATCCTTTGAGGGGATGGCAATTTCTAATTGTGATGATGGTGGTGGTGTGCCCCTAATAATGTGCAAACGCAAGAGAACTGCAGACACGTCCTTAGTTCAGTCCCACAATGTGTTCCCATTTCGAAGGAAAGCCAGGCTCCACTGGATAATCTCAATATTGATTGTCGGACTTTGTGTGTGTGTGAGTGATGTGTGGGCACAAGTGGTTGACTACGGGTATGGGCGAACAACAAGCACCCAAAGCCCAAATAATAATAATAGTATGTACTACTCGAACCAGCAAATCCGAGACTTGAGGGATTTTCCCAACCAAGAGGTGAACTGGTTGAATCCAAACCCGTTTGTAAACGCTGAAAATCAGAATCCTAATCAACCGGGGGGGTACTACGGGAACAGGACACAGTATGGCCTAAGTACCTCATACAACAATCGGGACCGGCAGTATCAAAATCCCAATTTGCAATTGCCAGGCTATATTGTTGAGGACAAGCCCGAACATCGTGGCGACACTGGGGATCCCATGGGCCAAAATAGACAGTCTCAAACTGGACTTCGGGATGAGCAATACGATGGCTTTGGAAGGAATATTCCTGTTGCTGGTGGTGGTGTTGGTGGAACGAATGTTCAACAACCAAACCTGGTTAACAGTAATCCTCGGAGTATTGGAGGAAACGACTGGAACAGACAGTATCCTCAACAGCAACCAGCGTATAACAGCAGCTCTCGGAGTGGAAACATGAACATTGGTCCTAACAATCCTATTTTGGGACCCCCGAATACAAACACGTACCCCTACAATTCCAATAATATTCCACAGTCCCAGGATCCAACATTACAGAGATACCCTCAGGAAGCAAATACGGTGGATACGTCATCACGATCCAATTGGAACAATATTCCTGGATATCCTAGCGTTGGACCAGGCTCCAATTTTCCTGGAATCCCGGGAAGTCAGTACTACCCCAATGGAACTCGTCGAGAAAACTATTACTCCTCTTCCAGCTACTATCCAAATGGAACAAGGAGAGATTTCGGGAGCAACAACTACAACAATCCCGGTTATCAAGACCCGTCAGGAACAAACCGTGATAATCCATATTATCCTGGGAATAATGTTCAGCAACAACAACCCTATAATCCCAGCAGGCCGTACGACACCACGTGGAGAAGCAATTCGTATCCAGGATCTCCAGGCAGTGGAAACGTCGATAGTCGCTATAATAGCAACACAAATACTAATAATCGATATCCTATTGGGCCAGTAAACTATCCCGGGCGAGTGACATTCAATCCTGGCGATCCTTATGTAAATATTTGGAATGAGCAATGGTCAACCACAACCTACCGTCCAACGGCGCCGGGCGTGTTGGGCAAATGGAGACCAGACTTGCAAGGACAGCAGAGACCGGAAGATATTAATCAGGTGCCACAACCTGTGTATGTCACCACTAATTATGGCCGTGTTCAGGTAAGGCGTTTCCACAATTTAGAAAAAAATCAGTAGAGTGCATAGTGTAAAAGATGTCATGTTGTTGGGCGAGACCTTTTATATGCTTTCGATACTTTAATAGGGTTTCAAAGTCAAAATTTATGATGGACCTTGGGTTCCACTACCAGCTCGTCCAGGAGTCGTGAATGTGGACAAGGTAAAGTCTGTTGTGTCCTCATTCATGGGGATCCCGTATGCAAGGGCGCCAATCAATGAAGGAAGATTTAGACCTCCGGTATGAACATGTATTATATTTTTTGAGTATATTATATATGTATTATAAAAGCAAATTCATTATATCATGGAATGGATAATTTACTATGCTTAATTGGTTTCAATTAATAGAGAAGTCATTCCGGATGGCAGCTCCATCAAGCTGTGGAGTTTGGGCCTGCATGTCCTCAGCCAGTAAGTAGCTAAAATATTATAATTAAAATACTATTTGTTATCCGAGACCATACACGTGTACGCCCGTGAATGAGCAAACTCATGAACTTGCAATATTCATCGCGTCTACGAAATTTTCTAATCAAAAGCCAGTGTGTAATACAAAATGCAATACCAATGTCAAACATAGCTTTGCTTTAGGAGAACGAAAGGCAAATGTAAGAGCTTGAATGAGTTTTGCTTTGCTACCTCACGTTTCACTTGTCGAAATTGTCAGTTGTAATTCTGGTGCGGTGTATGGATGATTGATATGATGAGAAAAGCAAAGAATCGAATATTCTCTTTTTTTGTATTCTGCATGATCTCATCACATTCCCCGTCACAGTCGTATCCTCGTATCTCTATAATATATGAAGACTCCAATGTATATAATTTGTATAAAAAACGAGTTCATTGCTCGTAAACTACTACGCTCATGCAGGTTTGCCTAGTTATATTTTAAATCAAAACTACTGCGCACAATAGTAATATGTTTATAATTATGTTAAAAACTTTCAGGCGAGGTTTTTCGGCTTTTCACAAGGAATCGTGCAAGTTGATGAAGACTGCCTTTACCTCAATGTTCACTCCCCAGACGTGGGGTCTGGGGTGGAAGGCTCCCCATTCCCAGTCATTTTTTACATCCACGATGGCGACTTTATACACGGGGCATCCAATCAGTTTCCACCTCATCAACTAGTGGCCTGGTACAAGTTGGTGGTGTCATTCCCAGTCATTTTTTACATCCACGATGGCGACTTTATACACGGGGCGTCCAATCAGTTTCCACCTCATCAACTAGTGGCCTGGTACAAGTTGGTGGTTGTCACAGTCAACTTTAGACTCGGCGCTTTAGGCTTTCTTTCCACCGCTGATGAGCACTCTCCCGGAAACTATGGAATGCTTGACTTGTCCATGGCTTTGAAATGGGTGCATGAAAACATTCGTTCTTTCAACGGTGACCCGGAAAGAATCACTGTAGTTGGGCTGGGTTCCGGTGCGGCTGCCGCAGGTCTGCTGATGGTTGCTCCTCGAACACGAGCCATGGTTAAGAACGTTGTTGCATTGGAGGGTGCTCCAACGGCCGATTGGGCAGCAACTATTGACTGGTACCGGGCACAGAACACGACTCACCTGTACTCCTTAAAAATGGGATGTTGGCAGGATTATGAGACTACATCTTGGAGAATGGTGCAATGTCTTCGATCCAGAAGTTGGCAGGAGTTGGCAAATCTCGAACTGGACGTAAGTCTCTTAGATTGCAAAAATTCTTATTTTATCTGAATAGGTATATGTGTTCCGCAGTTGCACTTAACTTTTATTCCATATGATAAATGATTTAAATAACTTTATGCAGCCGGACGTTGGAACATTTCCTTGGGCTCCAGTTGTTGACCGCACCTTTAAAATCGCAAAGGACGACTTTCACAACAACTGGAACGAAGAAGACTGGAGGTTTTTACCAGACTCGCCATATAATTTGCTCAAGCATGGGGACTACCAGTTTGTGAAGTACATGACAGGGTTTTCCCGGCAATCCGCCGCTGACCTGTTGTACAACAATAAGTCTCTATCGCCAAACTTTGTTGTCACGAGGGACTGGTTCGACGAGCAGATTCACCTTTGGGTCAAAAAGTACAATTACACTTTGAACCCTGAGGGTGTTTTCAGTGCCATTCGGTATGCGTATACATACTGGCCAGATCCCTTCAATACGACACACTTGAGAGAACAATACATAGACGTGAGTTTTCATATCATTTGCCAGTTTAGTTTGCAAACATATTAAAGTTGTGTAGCAAATTTTTCAACATGTGATATTTTGATGATTTCGTACAGTTTCTATCGGATGCCCTGTACCGCTCTCCAGTTGACCAAACGGTGAAATTACTCTTGGCCCGGGGTATCCCAGTTCACTCTTATTTTCTGAATTACACTCTGGAAGGTCTCCGACTCCCCTTCTGGCGGGAGGTTCCACGAGGCCTGGAATACTATTTGTTATCAGGCGCTCCCTTCATGGATCCCGAATTTTACCCTGAGCGGCTCCGAGTGGAAAGATCAGCCTGGACGGAAGGAGATAGGAACATGAGCAACTTTTTCATGACTGCAGTTGCCAATTTGGCCCACTACGGCCAGCCGACGCCAAGAGAGGTTTTAGGGATTTATTGGGAGTCTTGTCTGCCATCCGATCTCAGGTATTTAGCGCTCAACGGGACAAACAATTCCACAATGCAGAGAAACTACAGACAGAGGGAAGTAACGTTTTGGACGGAGTATATGCCGTTTGTGGTGGGAAGAGAGGTGCCCACCTACCCTCCCACAACAGAGTATTGGTGAGTGTATATACTCATATTCCCAATATAATGAGTTAATGACAGCATCTAAAACCTAATTGTTCCAATCTTGCTGTTCAATTCAGGTGGGAACCTAACGAGCCTCTCCAAATAGCATTTTGGACAATGAGTGGGATATGCCTTATTTTGATTGTTGCTCTCGTTGCATGTTGCCTCCTATGGAGAGCAACCAAAAAGCAAAGAGATCGCATGTATGATGACCTCGGTTTAGGCAGTGAGCATCTAGGACTAGGTACTATCGGTAAGCAGAACCATTTACGATCGGTGTTTTATTGTGTTGTGGGCTATGAAGGTTTCTAATGTAGCAACACTGACTGATTCCCAAATGATTCCAGTTGGGGACGAAATTAGCGAGTACGCTGATACGGTAAAAACAATCGACTCAATGGACTCCGGAGTGAAGCTAACTAGTCAGCATCCAGAGGGAGGAGGGAGTAGTGGGGGAAGAAGGGGAATGCAGTCCTTGTACTCCTCCCAGCCTTTGATTCATCATAACAATGGTCATCAGAGGGAAACTGGAGGAAGCGGTCCTGGGCCAGGGTCCGTTCGGGGAGATAGATTTCCAACGCCAATTAAAAGAGCAATACGGGAGGGGAGAGATACTCCTCAAACACAAGTTTAAAAGAAAATCATTTTGTGAAGTAGTTTTATATAGATCATGTTCATTTGCCGTCCACATATACTGATAATTGATAAGCTTACATAAATATATATTATGTACATGAATTCTAAACGTACAAACGGTACAAAAAGTGCAATCACCAAATGTGTGTAAATTTTTTTTGTATAATTCTGCCTGCGAGTGAGTGTGGCTAATTTATTGTTGTTTGAAATGATCTCAGACTTAATGTTGTGAAACGCTTTTGCATAATGATCAAACGTTCTGGGACTATGAAACAAAAGGCAACTCTTGGTATTTTTTATTAAAAAACTGTTTTCTATTAACCTCAGTTTTAAGAGTATGTATAAAATATTCTCCCATGTACAATAGTTAAATCATTATAAATAGCATCGTAGACGTAAGTAGAAAGCAAATGACGTATAAATTTGGAAAAGTCCACCACGTCTATGATTAGCGCTGTCAAGATCTACAATTTTTAATCCACATATATCATAAAAGCAGTGCGGGTGCAGATTGTTCAAGTGCTGAGGTATAGGATATTCCGCAACTTCAGTGCATTTTTATTTAAAGAGAGATAGATAAGATAGTTTTATGTGAAGGATCTTCAGATTAAGAGGTTGTTTTTGTATTAAATGGATTAGGGAACTGTAAAACTGTTCAAAGCCATGACTATACTTATATGCATTATGCTTTATGTTCATTAATTTGTGAGCTTGTGATTAATCATGACAATGTAGTGTTAAAAGTGTGTAGCAATGTTGATTCCGATTTTGTGAAATATATAGAGACGGAATAAATTTTCAAGGTTGACACGAAAGTGCAGTTCTTGTCCTGTTTGATTTGCTACGAAAATACCCAGTCATAAATTGATTGCGTTTATGAATTATTTTCATGGAAGCGTGTTATTATTTTGCTCATGCTGTGTAAATAAAAACAAAATAAAAAACGATATAAAGCAATCAACTAATGTTTTGCAAATGACAAATGAGGCTCAAGGATGGAACCTTCATCTTCATTGAACATTTGCTTTTCTTTCTAATAAAACCGACTGATTGGGAATGAGCCAATGACGCTGGAAAACGTTAAATTAAGCGCACACGTATCTTTCTCGAAACATGTTGGTGCAGTTCTTTATTGAAACCACCGTCGCTTTACTTTATTCGTTTTATTCTGCATTATTCGATGCGATGTTGGTATTTCCTGAGTACACGATTACTTAAAATCCATTTTATTACTCAAAAAAGTAATTAGTAGGTACTTATGTACTACAGGTGGACAGATGGACGACGAAATGGCGAACCATTATCTGGCTGATAAGATGTCTGCATATTTACTTATATATATATTCTCTCTACCTTTTTTGGTTGGTGAGAAGTGTCCACAATTCTTTTGACACCTGTTAATGTGTGGAATTCTGGGATCGATATCCAAATCAATCGATACTTGATTTGTGCGCGTGCGCAATGCGTGTGAATTACATTTTTGTGATACGGGAATCAATCAGTCAGTATATCAGTAATCAACCTGTCCCATTGCCATTAATAAAGGTGGCCAGATCGATTACGCCGTTTTATACAAACATGCTCATTTGGAGCTGGCCTGCTTGATATGAACTTGAACTTCATCGGTTTTGCATTTTGCTTAATTGTAAAGGTAATGTCTGATGGTAATGAATGTTTAATTAGTACTTACTTTTGCAGGGCAGGGGCGAGGTAAAATTGCTTGGAATCTTTTTTATTTTTGTATAGGTAATATTAAAAATACGTTTCATCCGTATAAATGCGTAAGAATAATTACTAATTTATGTACAAATTCAGAGATTTTGTTTGTAAGTAGTGATACGCAGGCATCCCGATACAAGTATCCTTTCTTTCCTCATTTTCACACAACAAAACAGTTGTTGTGGGTAATAACTAGCTGTGTATCATTATTCATCACTACTATCACTTTTCGCAAGGCTCTTTCGAGCGGTCACAGCGACAGCCCGTCGTCTGCCCATAATAAAAAGTCCCACTGCTCCAACAAGCAAAACAATTCCTACTCCGATAAATACCCACTTGGTTATGTTAATGGCTTTGATAGGATTTGCAATTCGAGACTTGTAGTCATCCGCGTCCAACTCGCACATTCCAGCCTCCTATTAACGGTCACGAAAATAGGATAAAGTTTAAATAGCTCAATGACTCATCCTTTAGCAAGAGTAGTAATAAAAACTTACCTCGTCAATCCAAAGTACAGGTAAAACCGTTCGCCCGGTAAGATGTGTATATTGTGGTATTCCTTCAGGATGCATGAAATATTCGAAAGGAGTAGCTTCAAGATTAATTTGAATACGCTTGTGAGCCTGAATAAGTAATCCAGTTCGCTGAAAACCATAAAAGCAGCTCGTGTAATTGTATATCTTGACAGCATAAATTCTTATGACTTTTGAGAGATTCTTACTGGTTCAATGTCGATAATTGTCTCGTGCTGTTCTCGGTTTGGGATCAATCCCATTGCGTCCGCGTATTCCTTATCCCCATCAAGAAAATGAGGAGTGGATAAGAGAATAGGTGACCCACCACGACACAAGCTAACATCAATAGTTCCGTCCCTACAGTCTGCTATATTACTTTTACGACAGTAACATTCATTGGCGCGATTGTTTTCAGGCCCCTGAAGCTCTTCTTTTTTTGGCGCATAGCGGTAGGTCTTAATACCGTTGACTTCTGCCGTCTCCTTGAAGTCGAGTTTAAGTGTACGGCACAATTCCGAGCTAAAAACTGTAATACTGTCCCCTTCCTCCTTGAAAGGTGTGAAAAGACTTCCGTCCGAGGCTCCCGTTACATTATTACATTGATATTCATCCTCACCCCAGAATCCCAAATTGGAACTTTCTCTCCATTGTCTGATTTGTCCAAACTTGTCTGATCCGTGGACTCCAGTGAAAATCTCGTACATACCGTCATGGGATCCATTTTTCCCCTTGTAAATTCCAAACCTGAATCCCTCAAATTCTGGAGGGAGGTTTGGACCAATGACAGAGTTGTCATACGCCGGAACAGGGAATCCGTGAAAGGCTACATCTCCAGCCATAACATTTTTCCGAATTATCTGTTCACCTGCCAAAAAACCAGTAGCTAGAGCACCGGCAGTGGCTGTCCCAACATCCTTTACGATTTTCTCTATTACGGACTGGATTTATAAATTACATAAATATTATTATTCTAAATCCAATCCTGTTTAAAACATGATTCATTCAGAGTAAATAAAAAAAGTAGCTTACGACAAAGGGAACGTTAAATATATTGATAATATCAGTTTCTTTGTTGTTTCCAGATTTTTCCTGATCGAAGTAGTATTGGATTCTTTGCTGATATTTCACTGTATCTTTGCAGTTGGCACCCAGGTGGGGCTCAAGTTTATATCGCGATTGCCTGTTTACACCAACACAGTGCAATTACAATTGAAATTTTGATGATAAGATGCAAGTGGACAATGCCTAATCTAGCACACCTACCTATAAGCATAAGGGCCAACTTGCTGGATTACAGGCTTGGCTCCAGAGTCTATAACAGCGTCAGCATTCGTGATATTGAACATATAGAAATTTGTGTAGATAGGAGATCCAATATCAGACCATTTGTTCCAAACATCAGTTCCAGGAACAAGCTTCAACTCCTAAAAGAATTGTCAAGTAAATCAAATACGCCATTCCGTACATCGTGTCGCTTGTAAAGTTGACAACTTACCCCTTCAATTTTATCGTCGACCACGTTGGGGAGCACTACGAAGCCAAGAATACCTGCAAGTATAACTACTACGGCTCCAACAACCCCAGAAACTATTGCAAGTTTTATCATCATTTTGGCGATTTACAGTTAAAACTCGAGGAATGCTTTGTACTCGTCCAACCTCACAACTTAAATGAAATTCGAAGAATGTTGGCAACGGGGTGCTATGTAGGATTTAATGTCCATGTCGGATGAAATTCTCTAGTGACGTAGGATGATAGATATCCGATAACAAATTGATAATGATAAATGACAACCCTACGATCATGAAGTTGGTGACGAAATAAATTAGATTTTGATTTTTGATCCACGATCAGATTTATCCCGGCCACTTATCAGTCGAGTGTAAATGTAAATACTGCTGGACAGAGGATAAACCTAGAGATGAATTACAATTACAAAGACTTTTTTCATGTATTTGCATATGACTATTATGTTGGACGTTCCCAATGATCAAGTACCAATCTGACAACAAGGTAAGTAGTGACGGGTTGTTTTATATCGCCAAGTTATCAGGACATTATCCCAAAAACCCATTATCCAATATTTGACCTTTGAGTGACAAAATAATATGACATGTTTGTGGCAAATTGAACTTGCCCTTGCCCAAAAATGAGCAATTATAATAATCGAGGCAATTATTGTCCGCATTTTTACACGGGAGTGAATTTTATTGAAACTGCACATTGAATATTAGCAAACACGCCACAATTAAATGCATAATGGTTGACATTGATTGATTCATCAGCAGAGCATTCATCTGATCATTTATATGCTTTAGCTTCTCTTTGGACCAGGCTTAACTTTTGGAATGCATAATATGGCCCGATAGTTGCTCTTTAGTACGGAGCGATCTTGTCCAAATAGGTGATATGCTTTTGGAGAATCTTTTGCACGAGACGTTTAAACTTCAATTTCTTCTTCAACTTCTTGATCTTCTTTTTCTTCTTCTTTCGGTATTTCTTGTAATCTAAAACCAACATTACACGGTTTCTCCTTGTATTCTATATACACATGTGAATAGCTCACATTCATTCAAACTTGCATGATTATTATTACTATCACGTACGTTTCGAGTTGAGAATCTCCTCATCAGTTAAATCCCCTGGCTTCCAACCGTACGGATGACTAACGCCAACAGCACCCGGACCTCCACCCCACCCTCCTCCCCATCCCCAACTTGGACCCCCTCCCCCATATCCTTGCTGAGCTGCCCATTCGTGGTAGCTATATGCATAACATTTTTTGGTTGAGAAAAAACAAGAGTACACCTTCAAATTCTATGCTTTGGTTCGGTTGGCATCATCATCATCATCATCATCATCATGAGCCCGTGAGATTGTTGAAATTTATAATTATTATTGACAGAACGCTCATGATTATAGACTAAACGAAGAAGAGATAAGTAGTATTTAATAGAAGATGATAGATGATCTTTGAGAAAATTGTGTTAAGTCTGAAGATGTTCTCTTCCATGAGTAGATGTTTCTAATTTTTCCAAAGTGAAAACGTAAGAAGCAACATTTGGGATCATATATATATATATAATAGTATTTTTAAGTGGAAAAGTAAAAGTTGCAAAATGCGCTAAATGGATTCATTTAAAAAACGAGAAAAAAAAACTCCATAAAACATATAATCTTTTATTGACTACAAAAAAAAAAATCCGTAAAGTTACTCTATAAATTAAGCATATCATTATAGAATAAATAATACCTTGTGTGTTTTTGCTTGTTGTGTATGATACGTACACTAACATACATTCTGTACGCATCTCCGTTTTGCATGTTACACGAAAGGGTACAAAAGGATAGAGATAACAAGAGAGAAACATGTAGAATAAGTTAGTAAGTAAAAAAAATAAACATCGTTTTGGATAGATTCGAATTAGATAAGATAATATTCGAGACTACTTGATGTGCTCTGAGCGCATCAAGGGGCTCGCTCGTGGATTTCGAGAGAGTAACAAAGATTATAAGTGATTTGATGTGTTTAATTAATATATAACAGTAATGTTCTCGAAACGCGTCAAGTCAATGTGTGTATGTGTGTAACTGTGTAACATGCTAATACCTATAAAACATAATTTCAATAGGGCACAGAGCAGAGGAGAGTTGATGAGAGTAGGCTTTCAATGATTGCTAATTGTTGATTAAAGTTCACTCATTTCGCTTTGATGGGATATCAGCCTTTCTTTGTTGAAGCCGCTGCTGCACATGTGTTGCTTGCTCATCATATCATCATCTTGGTGCCCTGGGTTGTGTTACCACCATTCAAGAGCTTGAATCTTCTTTTGGAGCAACATGCTAAACAGCTTCTTCAACTCAACTTTGTTCTGCAACACGGCAATCTTCTTTTTCGCTTTCAGTTTGAGAATTTCGTATTTGAGACGATGCTTTTCGTGCTCGATGAACGCGTCCCACCCCCAGCCGTTGTGAGCTCCGTATCCTGAGCTGGCATGGAAGTAACCTCCATCCCGACCTGGAGGGTAGTGTCCTTTGTGGACCCCAATGTTGGCGTATTGGCCGGGGAAACCGAAGCGAGGTTTGGGTGGGCCATAACTGTGGAAGCCGGATTGATTAAAAATATTCAAAAAACTGGACCTTGGCAAATGTCTTGTGAATTTTTTTTGAGTGCGAGATCGTTGCAAAAACATATATAGGATTAGTCCTTTACAAAATAAAGCGCAAGATGTATACTTAAAAACAAAAACGTTAACTGACTGCTTTAACATAATGTGCCCTACATTTCATTTCAAATAAATAAGTAAATTTGGATTTATAATAAATATATTTTTTTTTAAAAATGATGATGAGACGAGATGAATTCTTTTTTTTTAGATAAACTCAAGAAACTCAATAGCTTTGGTAATGATTTGAGCTCCAACTTCGGCTAAATTGTATTTAACAATCTTTTTCCACTTTTTGGTCCTCTTCTTCATCTTGAACAGCTCGACTCGGAGCTTTTGGACTTCAGGGTCGTCATCAGGATCGTACTCCTTGTCATGATCAAAATATGGAGGATGGTCATGAATATGCGGTGGAGGCTCGGGATGACCTGGTGGTGGTTCTGGATGTCCCGGTGGTGGGGGAATGCCCAACCTTTTCATTCAGCGTTTTTTCTCTTTTAGACTAATTTGCCGAAAACTGTCATCATCTCTCATATCCTCAGCGCGTGACAAAAAGTTTCTTTTTTGACAGGTGTTAAAAGTGTGTGAGTGCATGTGCGTGTTATGTGTCAATCATTTTTGTGAAAAGCGAAAGAAGAAGAGATAGGAAAATAAAAGTGAAAGCACGAATATATGCTATATATACGAATATATTAACACTACTACTTGTTTTTTTTTTTAAATATTTATTACTTACGAGCCATACGACCCAGGTCCCCATCCCTTTTCCTTCGCACCTTTCGTGATCTCGATGCTAAAAGGCCAGAGGAGTCGTGCTTCTGGCTGGCGTCCGTCCTCATCCTCCTCATCGATCGGGTCAGGATCCCCGTGGAGGGGCTCATCCCTCGTTTTGCTCTTTTTCATCTTTTTGTTAACCCTCTCGGTAAAGCCAGGGGGAAGCTTGAGGGGACGCGGCTTCCCAGACAGGCGACTTCGCGTCGACGGCTGCGCTGGCTTGTCAATCTCGGCCTCGTCCTGTGACAAAATTATTATTACAGTCCAATAAATCAAGTATCAGATTTTAGTTCAGATTACTTTTAGAGATTTTGTTTGTTTAACAACCGTGTGAAAACAGCCATATTCATTAATTAAAATTTTGGCACAGTGATCTCAATTAACTTTTATCGTGCTTTTCTCGCAGAACCATAAAAGTTTCAAAATAAAAATAAGAGAACAAAACGAGTTATTGAGGAGGCAAACACTTTTCAATACTTGCATTCTGCAAATCCCTAGTCTGGTTTTTGGCGAAAGAAAACAAGGGAAGATCTATATCTTTCGTCAACTAACATCATGGCTAATGCTCACACGGCCTAAAATATTTTGGCCGAAGCCGCAATTGAGAAAAATTACGTAGCCAACTTAATTAATTGACTTGGGAAAAAAACAAAACCAGCCAATATCCCTCATGCAAATCCTTTCAATGACAAACACATGCATGTGAAATCTATATCTTCACACTTGGTACATGTGTGTGTGCTTGTGTACTGTGTACCTTGATCGGTATGAGTTTGTCACTGTTTCGTAGTCGTCACACCACAACCAGTCTTAAAACCTGATTGTAAATTCTAAAAAGACTCCTTAAAGAAGACTGTTATTTAT
>JAANSN010004056.1:0-16262 GCA_036850665.1 Dicranocentrus wangi | reverse complement strand
TTTGAAGAGTAGTATGCTCTCGGAAAGTTTGGTATTTAAGACGTTTCAAGGTTGTCAAGCAAGAGAGAGACAGAGAGATGGGAGGAGGAGGAGGAGAGTGTGCCTTATCAATTTTTTATTATTATTATACTTTTTAACGTACTAAGCATATAATCTTTAGCCGAATGCCGCGAACGCCAGCCAACTGCCAACCTACCTACATTAATAGTACTTTATTTTTACCTGACTAAAGAATTTTTAAAATTAAGTGGCCCAAGATTTTTACCTTATGAGACGGCCGTCAATTCAATCATTATAATTGCCCTCTTCTGTCAGCCCTTTTAGCCCATATATTTTTCTTGCCAAAATATGTGCATTTAAGTAGTCTATAGACAACGGGAGTCATATTTTGGGTTTTTAATAAAAAGCAAGTCAATTATATGAACTGAGGAGTTCATTAGTTATTCTCCGTCCGGAGAACCAACCTGCCTGCCTACTATGTAGGTATATATTCCCCGTTTTCCATGTCACATTCCCGTGGAGTAAGTAGTATAGGTAGGCCTGAGAAAATTGGTAGTTGATGGGAGCTTCCTCTTCTCTAATAGGAAATAAAATCATGAGAGGGGGAAAAACAAGTTGACATGGAGGGAAAGACAAGGAAAGAAAGAGTGCGTCTTGGAGGAAAAAGCAAGCCGCTTAAAGCTCTTTTTTTGGTTTAGCCGATGGAAAAATGACTTGAGTTGTGTGCCTAAGCCTGCCTGCCAGCCATTCACCATTGCCATCATATCTATTTTACAAGACATCCATTATTATTTTTTTTATACCTGGTGCATAATCGAATCCCGGGGAACCCTTACAAAAAAATACTATCTTACACGAATATATACGCTCTGGATGGATGGATGGATGGATGGATGGATATGGAATCGAAAGTCGACCAGTTCAAGGTAAAAAAGTATGAAGGGGAAGGAAGAACAATAAGATATTGGAAACGAATATACTTATTTGATATAATAATACTTTTTTTTTGCGTGCTCTCGAGTTTGGTTGGGGCAAATTGGGCGCTTCCCTAGAATCCATCCTATATAGTTTCCTTTTTTTTCTCTCTCTCTCTCTCTCGTTTTTTGTTGTCCTTGTACTTATAGAAATGAAATATGATCAGCTGCATGTTAAAAGCACATAAAAGCCCGGCAGTCAGTGAACATTATATACCCAGTTCATTCTGGCAGAGAGGTGGTGGTTTTTCGTGGTGGTGGTGGTGGGTGCTGCAATGCAACTAGGAACCAGGAATGAATTGTCCTTTTTTCAGGTGGAAACCAGTTGGGGAAAATGATGGAGTTGATGTGGTGATCACCTGCTTTGTGTTGCTGCTGCTGTGCTCCGAACCAAAACCTGCTTCTATTTTTCTCTCTCTCTTTCTCTCTCTCGCATTTCCATCCAAAGCATCATCATCCCCTTTCCCCCTAAAAACTCTCTTTCTTCCAAGTTCCAAGGTGCATTTATCACGCCGAGCAGCCAGTTGGTTCCAACTGGCTTCCTAGCAGCACCACCGCCACCACCACCACCACCACCAGCAGCAAACCCCAAAAAAAGAAAGCTCCTCCAAGTGGCGTGTATACAATATCGTATCGTACGTCGTATTCGTATTAGGATATATATAACGGCTTGCTTTTGCTGCTTTACTTGCTTGCTTACTTACTTGCTTTCGCTCTCCTGATGTGATGTTTGCTTCTCTCTTCTTCGCCGTGTTTCTCTCTCCTCTTTTTAGCTTTCACTTCGGTTCGAGGAGACCCAAGGCCTAAAACATCCTTTTTTTACTTCTCTAATGGAACCCACTGTGACTGGAACGTGGTGCTGCCGATTTTTGGCCATGTTGTGTTGTTCTGTCACTTTTTTTACTTTATAACTGCGCCTTCCGCCAAACATCATTCTTGCCGCTGTAGTAGTACGGAGTGCGGACGGACTATTAAGGTTCTCCTCATCAGCTACGACTTGAACCATCTTTTTTTATTCCCCATCACCATCATCATCGTCATCGTCGACGACGACAAACCATATGGTTTCTCGAACTGCAAACCATAATATCCTCACATCAGCCAACCCATACAAAAAAAATCCTCATCGTCGTCAACTTTTTTGTAGGGACATAGAAGAGTTTTTTAGTAGTTTTAGTCCCTCGCTCTCACCACAAGTTTTGTTCCGTTCGAGCTGGCTGCTATATAGTGAGCTTCACTTCAGTACGCATTTCACGTGGATAAAAGCAGTATAAGAGTTGTTACATGTGTGCTGCAACCCTTTTTCGGACGGAGCACATGACGGAGGCGATGATACACGCCGTCTCCGACCAGACAGCTACACCTGATTTATCATTTCCACATTAGTCAAACACGACTCGAGTATAACCCAAGGTGACAGTCACAGTCTAACTGTGCGACAGAGTGAAGCTAAAAAATAATACCAAGGAAAAGTCAGAGCAGTGAAAATTTCACCCATATTTCTCGCTCTCTCTCACTCACTCTCTCTCACTCTCTTTCTCTGCCTCGCTCGTTTACAGTTAGTTTTTGGATATATATTTCCCTTTTTTATTTGGAGGCAAAGGGCTGTGAAAAGTTGGAGGAGATGGTTTAGTCCTCCTCCTCCCCATCCTCCGTTATATACATAATATTATATATAGGTGGTTTTTATGGACATATCACAACCAAAATTTGTGGTATTATTAGCCCGCCTAGCCAAGTGAATTAATTTTAATAATAGGAAAGTTGAGGTTATATCCCAAATAGAGAATAATAGAGACAAGGTGGACGGACCTAAAAACAAAAAAAGGAAGAAATTATAAGCAGAACAAGAACTTGTATTCTTCTTTGTCTTTGTCATTTATTTCGAGAGCTCGCTCTGAAGGCTTGGAGAACTATCTGACTGAAGCTGGAAATGGGCTTCTGATTCTCTGGCTCGGCTGGCTGCCTGCGTGCGGAAAACTGCTGGAAATCAACCTGTCGAAGAAGAAAACTTCAAGAGGAGCATCATCAGGAGTAATCATCAGGATCAGAGACCAGGTGACACGGGTTTTCTTTCTGTTTATCCTTTTAGACTTCTCCGCACAAGTTTTTTTTCGAATTTTCATTGAACATGCAAGCATAGTTCAATAACATGTTCATAATAAAAAATATGTTCATTCCACACACACACACCACCTCGTAAAAAAGTGTTTTATATAAGTACTATACATATATATATATATTTATTTCCCTCCGTTTCGATGTTGCCGTTTTGCCTTTCTCGTTATCCGTGGGCTATCTGCTCTAATTGTGGTTTATGGAATTCGCTCGTGGATAGTCTTCCAAAGAAGTGAAGTTGTATAAGCCCATAATATTATGTATTCTTGTGGAAAGGATAGGATGGCCTTCTATATGGTTTTAATACACATTGCCTACGAATGAAAAAAAAATAATAGAGCAAGGTTAGCTAGCCAGCCCTCCTCTTGGAAGTCCACTTCATTTTGTGAGAAAAGTACAACAAAAAATTTTGTGCGGCCACAAGTGAAACAAGTAAGTATATAGGCTCGCGCGGTGGTGGTGGCTAGTTCGTCGGATGCATATACATACAGAAGACCATATATGTATGTATATATAATATAGCGGCATATATTGCACCTTTGCCTTTTCCCTATGAATAAATAATGCGTAAAGAATGGTCTAGTTGTTGGAAATGTTGGAGTCGAGTGGAACCCAGAACGAAAGAGTAGTCAAAAAATGGACATGAAGGTTAACTTGCCCGGTTTCTCTCTCTCTCTCTCTCTCTCTGTCTGCTGGAAAAAAGTTAAATTAGTCACAGTGGTGGCAAAAGGGAGAGATAACGGGAAAACTTAGTCGGGTCTACACTCAATTTTGCGTAGGAATATCATCATCAAAGAGGGGAAATTACAAAGTTATATTTTCATGCATTTCTTTTTTTTTATTTTTGCTTTCAATCTCTTCTGAAAAAAAAACTCGTCCAAGAGAAAAAAAGAGGTGAGGTGAGGAGGGACGACGGACGACGGTGGTGAGTAGTGGTGACGAAATGGTCAAAATATTTATTGTTGTTTGCTGTATGCAAATAGCCCAATTTCATTGGTTGTCCAGCAAGATTTAACACTGATAGCAGCACTCTGTTTGTTGACACGACGGGAGCAGCTCGGCTCGGCTTAATCAAGGGCAGAAAGCGGATTGGCCTATATTGATTTCCTCCAAACAAATTATTTTTACTACTTGTTTATAGAGCCGCGACGATATAGTCTACTAGTCATTCTAGTCTCCAAATATCCATCTTTCTTTTATTTCGGATTGCTCTCGAATGGCTACTAAAAAGCTGTGAGTCAGCCCCCACACTATTTACAACACAATTTTTTTAGAGAGTAAAATCACAAAACAACCCCTGCCGGCCAATTACTCCGAATAATTATTGCCGTTTGAATTAGGGATATCGGGCTCCGGTACCAAAATTTTACTCAAGAGCCCGGACCTGTCGGATGACGGCTGGTATAATAATAGTAATAATAATATACAATGTAGCCATTTCCAAAATCGGCGGAAGCTCCTGCATGCATGCATTGGATGTGGGCGGAAGTAAGTGGTGCACGCAGAAACAGGCAACTTGTTGCAGACAGGAACATATATATACTGTATACTTTTACACTTTCCTGATAAAATGTGTGGAATTGCTGGGAATAGGTGCATGATGATGGTGGTGTGGTGAGTGAGTGAGTGGTTGTGTGGGCAAAAGTAGTAGCAAGTTGCTGAAAGGGGTTCATAAGAAAGAAGCAACACTTTGCATCCCAGCAGAGCAGTAGACCTTTTCTATAATTTTTTTTGTGTATTACAAGTAGGGAACTGCTGCTTTGCTCTTTTGAATAAAAAAGTCCTGATCAGAGAAGATAACAAACAGGTTGTCAGCGGTGGAAGAATAATAATAATGGGCATGATGATGATGATGATGATGATGTCAATAGACGTTTGTGTATCATGAGCAAACCTGTGGAAAATCAAAAAAAAATACCGTGACTGTGGAACCTTTCATTCTTTTTGGGTTTGGGTGGGACAGTTTTCCAAAGTGGAATACCCACTTTTGGGAAAATTGTGTCATAGGAGAAAGTCAAAAATGGAATTAAAGTAGGACGGTAAAATACTGAAAAGGTAGATCCCACGCGTCCGCGTTGTGTGTTTCAAATCATCGGTTTGTAATTGTAATGGAGTGTTATTTGTGTTTTTAAAATAAATATTTGAAAACAGCCTTGTTGGGATAAGTAATTTGGAAGGAAATGAGATTTTATGGATTTTTCTTTGGTCGGAGCAAAGTCGCTATTAGACGCTCGACGCTCTTGAGGATGCTCTATATCTTTTATGTAAATCAAGATAAAAAAAACAGCTGAGAAACCCCTTTTGTGATGGAACCACTTTCTTCTCTCTTGTAGACAATTTGTAGACATCATTGATGATGCTCGCTTCTTTTCTTTCTTCACCTTTCCATTTCAAAGCGGAATGAAAATGAAACTTTTGGGAGAAAGTCGTGGAGGTACACTTGTGATTACTCGATCCATGAAATATGCACGACGACGAGATCCCTTTGTTTCGAGGTAAACAAAATGAGCAGAGCGGAACAATATACGTATGACGGCAATGGGAGATCGAATATCAGCCAAAACTTTTGTCGTAATAGTCAACGCACATATAGGTACCCGTTTTGTTACAATTGTGAGAGGAGTTTGAAAAGAAATGGTCTTTTTTTTAAAGTTGGCTGACTGCATTGCATCCCTCATTCATTGTGTGCGAGCTAGGTTTTGTATGATATTGGATCCATCTCTGCTTCCTTTTCCACTGAATATATAAAAAATTTCGAAAGAGTGACTTTTCCTGAAAATTACGTTACTGCTACAGTAATCGCAACAACTTGCTTGATCTTTCTAAGACATTACATTTCTTTCTCATAATTTCCAGTTAATAAATCTATTGAGAGATTCCTCCACCGACATAATTTTTTAAAAATATACGACGTTGATATCCAACCAACCAACAACAACAATGCATTTGCTAACTTTTCAGGAAAAAAATATGCAGTTACTATTGATAGATTAGATGTTACAGAAAAGCATATAAAGGCTCGCCATCCAGCTCTTTTCGCCGTGTTTCTGCAAAAGTCAGATTTCTAGCAGGAACCGCAATTATTTCAATTTTTATCTCGACTTTTATGCAAATTACACCACCACCACCGCACCGAGCCAAGGAATCGTAACCCCTATGTAACTTTAGATTTTTGACGAATTCAAGGAAATTGTATAAAATATCATTATTAAAGCTGACGCGCGCCGCTGCCGGTAAACTGTAGACTGCAGCAGCAGACGCTCTGCCGCGGTGGTGGTGCTCTGCTCTCTAAACCGTGTGTAATGCTATTCCCCCCTCAGAAACCAGAGATAGGTATACATATTATTCCGGAATATAATGTACCTAGCTAATTACTCTTATTCTCCGAATTCTTTTTCCCAATTAAAGTGGGTAAACAAAGGGGGGAATATGAATGTACGTTTTGCTTGTTTACGTAGCCTATCCTCCCTCCCTCCCTCCCCCCTTATCACCGCCATCCCTCCAATTGCCTTCAGATTTAGCAAATTAATATATGGTTTTTTGGAGAGCGGATTCAATTACGCTTATTTTGTTTACCTTCCCGGTATATCAGTTCATGTTTTAGCCGAAAAGCTCCCGTCGCGCGTTTTACGTCAGCAATCCGATAATCCGAAGCACACACACAGACACGCAGCATTCATTCAGCACAGTAATTCCCACGATTTTTCCTTTCAGAAAAAGAAGAGAGAGAGAAACCTATATGCCCCCTGCAAAAATATATAGAAATTGATGGTGTTTTAGCCTCCTCACCCATTTTTTCTTTTTCGACAAGTCCACTTGATACCCATTAAAATCCATAAAGGACTCGCTTTTATGTAAATTAGTTTATTGTGTGTCATTTTGTCGCGAGTTGGGCGCACTTTGTAAATAAAAGTGAAGAGGATTCGTTCCAGCACAGGAGGGGTGGGATACGTGGTTTAGTTTCGGTGCATCGCACAGGTCAATCTAATTTTGTCAATGGCTTTGTCTTTTTTTGTACTATTGTACTTTCTCCACACACACACACACGTGTCTCACTCTCTGGATGTATCCGAACTGAACACGCAATCATTTTGCTTTTCTCTTCTATCCTTTGCCCCAGGAATGCGAAAATAAGGTATATTTTTAGACCCAAAATCGATACTCGCTATCGCTATTCCCTCGTAAAATTTACAGATATTTTGTTTTACCTCCTCACTTGGGATCTGCAAAAAAATAAGATGCAATTTTCAAGAGTTGAAATTGTTGCATTTTATTGGCTGTCAAAATAAGTGACGAAGTCGAAAGATTGCATAGACTCGCTTTCCAAAGTCGAAATATATGTGAGCGTGAGCGAGTCTCTGTAACTTACTTTTTCGGTTTTTATACTCGAATTAGTTGTAATTCTGTAAAAGAAGGAGAGCAGAGATGAGCAAAACAGAGCGTGGAACTACGCTGGGGTAAGCTTTTTTTCCTTTTGCCTCGTTTTTTTTTTACAATCTTGTAAAAAACGAAAAAAGTAATTTTGTTTTAAGGTTTAAAAGGCATCAATACGAGTCCATAATATCTTCTCCATCCAGCAGGGTTTTCTTCTCGCATTTATTTGTCTCCATATAATATATTTTTTTCCAGCTCTCAAGTTGTTTGACTTCGACAAGGGGCTTCAGCAGGTAGAGCAGAAGAAGAAGTTGAGCCGTACTTTTTTTTACTCCTTTAATTTTTCCTCTCCTTTCAATTCAATATTATGAGAATCATGTGGGTATTTCTTGCTCTTGCGAATAAAATATGCAGTGTATAGTGTGTAGACTACCATGCTGCTTCATGTGTATTCCCTTGCGATCCCTTAAGTACAAAATTCCCAAATCCCGAACCAAATTTCTCGTCTTTTTTTGAATACAGCCTGAACTGGAGGAACGAAGAAAAGGGTGGAAATAATATGAGGTGGTAGTGATGGAGGAACTACACATAATAACTACCTACCTTTTTCCTTTTCCCCAGTTGAAATATTCACTTTTTACATTAACTTTTGCCCAATTCATAATTTTTCTTGCTCGCCTTGAATTAGTGGGGAATTTTGCCTATGCAAATTGTACCATGTTTACTTACTTTTACTCCCTCACCGGAGCAAAGTGAGTACATATTTCATGTTATTATTATTCCACATAAATTTTCCACCGGTTCACTACATCTTCCTGGTGGCCCACCAATGTAATATTCATTGGGTCTAAATTGGAAAAGTTTGAGCTGGAACTGAGGACTGACTGACTCAAAAAAAACACAGCATCAACGTAGCCAACAGCAAGTCATACTAGCATCCATACAGAGAGCAATCTAGATGTGATGCTTCCATTTTTCACATCACTTCTTTTCCTTCTTCTTCTTCTTCTTCGTAGCAGCAGAGATTTCTCTAAAAAAAAGAAAGGATTGTGAGCTAACGCGTCACTCACTCACCATCATCCTCTACATTATTGATATTATAAAAACTTGTCTTCCGTCGTCCACGTGTCTGTTCCGAGATTAATCAAGTTGAGCCATTAAGGAAGTGAAAATCTGGGGGAAAAAAGAAAGTTTTGACAAATGCCAACTCATCATAGTCATCATCATCATCATCATCCTCTTCCGTGTAAACTCTGAAGAAGAAAAAAACACAACTTCAACATATTATTATATACTGATATACTTATTTGCTACCGGACAAAATGTGTTCTTTTAGTAGAGACACTTCCGCTAATGGGATTTAAGCTCTCTGGAAAAAGAACATCCTTTCGTTCGAGGCGGAAGTGAGTGAGAACAAGGAAGAGAATTTTGAGCTTCATTCACTTTCAAATCGTCGTCGTCTTCAAGATAGTAATAGTAATAATAGTAATCCTGTTATCCTCCTCCTTCTTGCTTGAAATAATGTAATTATATTGTGTATCAGCTAGGTAAGTGGATTGACTATCCAAAAAAAATCCTTTTCTTTTCTTCTAAAATCCGCGATATAATCCCAATCACCACTTTTCATCTATAGTTCCAGGAGCAAAATCTGTTTTTAAATCAACTACACGATATATCATAATTGCGCTCCATATTCCAAACTCAACAAATCCAAAACGGAAAAAAATAGATATATATTCTCAAGAGTATTTTTTTTCTTCATCTTCCATCTCTGGCCAAACCTCAAAAAATCCCTGACAATAGAGAAGCTCTCACCAAAACGCAAAAGCGAAATCTTATCAATCCGTGAGGAAAATGTATAAAGAGTTTGAGCAAATACTTATCTTAGGCAAGTGAATATGTAAGCAGGTTGAAGGTTGATGCTAGAGATAAAAAAATCATGCAGTCAGAGAGATCGCATATCGCATATCACACTACCACTCGTCCACCCAAAAAAAAACTTTTTTTTCTCAACATAACGCACACAATATACGGGAACAGAGAGAGAGAGAGAGCGGATCAGATGAGGAGAGAAAGATGAAGTGATAGTGAAATCGTGCATAAGCAGGAGTCTGGGGAATAACTTTCATCTTTTTTTTCCTCTCTCTCTCTGTCTCAAGCACTATATCCGAGTGTCCACTTTTTCCCTCTGACAAGTTTAGATACAAAAAAAAAACACGTCGTAGGTATACCATATATGTTTTTCTCCAGTGGATTTTACTCCTGGAGATTTTTTTTTATTTCTTATTCCTCTCGCTAAAAAAAATAGATATATAATAAATATGGAGAGGAAAAAACCGGTTGAAGCAACTTTTTCTTTCTTTCTTTCATTCTTCCTTCCTTTTTTTCACCGGCGGGCAATTTCACAAAACCTGAGAATCTTATCCCAGCATCACACATTCGCATGGCAAGCAGCAAACCTTTTGCTGACTTGTATTTTTTCGCTAACTCAATCACTCCGCGGCCCTCGTTACGTATGTAAACGGCGCGCAATGGGCTCCACGACCACATTTTCAGGCGACCAGGCTCGAGCTTTAAGCTGGAGAATTGGGATGGGAATAAGACGTAGAAAGACTCTCTGTAAAAATGTTTTGTTGCATTATTTTTTCTGTTTTCCTCCCAATCTGGTTTTGCCAGAAAGATAGTCTCACATCAGCAGTAGAGGACAATATAATCGGTAGTGTTTTTGCTGTGTAGCAACTCCAGACTCCACTCACTCCCCTCCCGTCCTCCTGATTACTCCAAACATGTCATCATTTTGTTCGCAGATTGTCATTTATGGGAGTTGTGTTACCACTACTACTACTGGAAGCGTCATCCTCATCCCCACAAATATATAAAAGCCTGTCAACCAGAGGTTCTCGTTCCCTCCAACTTCCAAAACCAAAACCCTCTCAAAGTGTAAAAAAAGAAGAAGGCTGAAACGCAAAAAGGGAATAAAAAAGGCCGGCTCTCTATAGTTCCACTTGCATATTGGACATATTGGTTTGGACCCAAGAACCGACCGATATCGTTTTTCCCTCTGTGTAGTAATAATAGCTTGTTATATGTGCATTATTATTACCAGTCACTGGATCTACATGAGTTGGAAAAGTGGGTGATCCCATCCGCCATTTTACGAACCGCCATAACCCTTATCAAACTGTGGAGGGATCAACACTAACTATACATACTGACGACGCTGGACCAGACACATATCGTATACAAGGTGGTTGGGTGAGTGGAAGATCATCATCATCATCATCATCATGATTGTGTGTTGTACCATCATCACCACCAACCACCACCACCATATGTCATCATCAAGAAAAAATCATTCGAGTAGTAAGTAGTAGTACTCCAGCCATCTCGTAAAAAAAAGTCAAAGTGTTGGAGGATGTGTTCCGTGTCGGCGGCGGAGTGAGAGGAGTGAGGAATGGATTTATGTACTTTTATCTTTTTTCTCTCCTCTCCTCTCATCGTCCCCATCAATATCAACTTTGTTTCAGGGGAAGTGAACGGAAAAACATTTTTTGATGGCTCATCCCCCGCATCATCTGCTCATATCACAGAGAAAAAAAGTGAAGAGTTTGGGGCTGTCGTCGTTGTCTTGTCGTCATCCGTTTAATGGGATTATACCTAATGTGGGGGGGGAATGCTGCTCCAACTCGGCTCCTCCAGTTTATTATCACCCTTATGGCATTTAATTTTGTTCCTCCAGACCGAATAATGATTTCCTCTAATCCCCTCCTGCCCAATATTGCATTTTTTTATTATTACAAACTTGGCTTGTTGCACAATGGTCAAAGGTCAGTACAGTACAGAAGCGAAATAAGGTAAACCAGAGACGATGGTTTTTATTTTGCGGACCACTACTACTGTTGCTGCATCATATTATGTGTATAAAACCTTGTTGGATTCGTAGTAGACGTAGAACTAATTAGCATATACCTATAAACTAAACGCATGATGATGACCGCTAGGGTGACCAAAACTAGTATTTCAATTCCTCCTCTCTAATGAAAATGCTAAAAATATAATGTTGTTATTCGTCATTAACTCTGCATTCCGTTCTCGGAATATAGCCCATATATAACCTGAATAATAACCAACTAACATAAAATGTATTGATCTTTCCATAATTTATTAATTTTCCCTTATAGTCCATATACTATACTACTCCACACGCTTTCCTCCACCTCCACGTCTCGAAAACGTGTTATAAGAGCACAAAAGAGAGAGAGCTGGAGAATGTGGGCCACTTTAATAATTTCTCTCTCAACTTGAGTAATATCCCCCATAATATAATTCTATTAACACTACAAAAAAAGTAAACCTTAACCTTTTTCTTGAAAGGCATGATAAGAGCTACTTAACTAATAATTCAATTCTCCCCGTAAAAATAATGTAATCCCCCCACTCCCGCCCGTGACTAACCCAGTCACAAAAATATGAAAGTAATAATAATAATTATTATTGTAAATTCTATATATTTACAGAAAGAAACTGTTCGGGCTTTCCCATCTCGTTCTCTGCTGAAGGATCATCATCATCATCAAAAGTAAGTTTTTTTTTTAGTTCAAAAAGGAGAACACGCCCGACAACGACAACAACACACACAACCAAAAACCACACACGAAACATGCGATTGCGATGCAGATCAATAAATATCCCTCTACAACATTAAATATTGACGACACTAAAATCCCGTAGAGTGATGATCCTTGTTGGACACGCCGAGTTATACAGGAGTCGTATAAGCTCTACTACTACTACTACTACCAGGGATGCTTTGCATAATGTATTACTATTGGACCGAGTGAGTGATGGACACCAACTTTTGAAGTAGAAGAAGAAGAAGTAGAAGCATATTATCACTATCACCTCCAAACTTTCCATTTCCCTCCATATGGACGTGCGGACAAAGAAGGGAGGAGAACCGGAGCCGACCATATCACTTCAAAGAGACTAATGCAATGCAACCAACCTCCTTCGTTCCTCAAACACTTTGAAGTTTTTTATATTTTTGGAAAAAAAAGTTCCTTTTTTGTCAGATTTCAGATCACTTTACAATTTTTCGTGGGAAACCTCTAACAGGAGATTGGAGATTGGGTGACAATGGACTGACAACTGGGGAAAACTTGCTGCGAAGAAAAAAATATAAGTGATGTGATTCACACGAAGTGCAAGAAGAAGAGAAAAAATCCAGTTAGCAAAATATTATTTTGAACTCCATATGGAATTTTTGTTAAAGCTAGGAACAAACCATAGCATCAGACTTTCTGCTTTCTTCCGGAGTGTGCTTTAGCTCCACCGTTAACTTTTTTAGCCTTGGCATGATACTCCTAAAGTCGGATAGATGTCCATCTATGGAACTTGCACAAAAAGAATAAAACACTGACTATATAAAAAGGAGTAGTGTATACCTTGTTATATGTACCTAAGTAAGTGAGTGTTTTTGCTGGTTGTTTGGGTCGGTCACCGGCAACGGCAACGGACGGCTCACCGTGTTTCCAGCCAGAGACGGTTCACGCCTCATGCACAACAATCCTTCTGGGTGGTGTGGTGTGAAGCGGTAAACCGGATTACATATGTAAGTGGAAGTCACTCCTCTGGAACAACTACACTACGTGAGGAGGAGCCTTATGGTCTCGCCGCCGCTCTGCTCGCTTGGAGTAGTTCCACTGGGACTTTCGGCTCTTTTTTTTATTTTGGGAGGATAACGTGTGGAACACAACTCGTAGATTTATGGAGATTCTCATGTCGACAGTCATAATATGATTCTCCCCGGCGTTTATTATGCAAACTTGGAAGCTGAGTTGAGTTGCTTTGCAAAAAAAAACTGAAATGATGTCGTTGGACCAATTTGCATGGTTATATCAAGGGAAATAATAATACAGTTTTTTTACTGACGATGAGCTCGTGTTATTTTGGAGAAAAACTGTGGACTCATCATGATCATCATCACGAACCAAAACCACAAAAGACAAAAGATCAGTGTATTTAACGATATGCTTTCTCCCCGGCGTTTATTATGCAAACTTGGAAGCTGAGTTGGGTTGCTGAAAAGAAATAAACTGAAATGATGTCGTTGGACCAATTTGCATGGTTATATCAAGAGAAATAATAATACAGTTTTTTTACTGACGATTTGAAGAGCTCGTGTTATTTTGGAGAAAAACTGTGGACTCATCATGATCATCATCACGAACCAAAACCACAAAAGACAAAAGATCAGTGTATTTAACGAAATGCTGCTGTCATCAAGAATAGAAACTATATGAATAATAATAATATTCTTCTTTTTTCTTAGAAAAATCTCGAGATTTGTTTGGCTACTTAAAGAACATCATCTCATCTTTGGCAATTGTGTTAGAAACTATTATACATTGTACGTGTTTATATATCCTGTTCCAAAGATTGAGCCAACAAAATACTCAACTCTCAACTCAACCTAAATATTATTATTATACGTCTTGAGAGGACGTTCGTTTCGTTTCTCTCCATTTTTCCCCTTCTTATCCACTCAGTGAAAAGACAACATTTTGAAGTAAGTTGGAGAGGGAAAGCGCGTGTGGACAGAAGTTAAAAGCTTCAACGGATTTGGAGCCCCTCTCCTAAAAAGTCTCTCTCTCTTTTTTTACGACGATCAAATGCACTTTATTTCTCGAGGGGCTGTTTGGAATCCAGCTTGGAAACTTGGGAGCTCTATCTGTCTCAATATAGAGGAAGCTGGAATGCGGAGCAGTCTAGTCTCTCCTCCTTCCTCGAGAACTTAAAATCCTTGCTACTACATACTCCCTATGACACACAACACAATTCCCATTTTTATTATTTCTCCAGCTAAATGAATTTCAACAAAAAAAAGAGCCTGTCAACCAGCCAAGTCCCATATTTTTAGGGCAATTAAAGACGGGCCAGAGAGTCTCCAGAAAATCCCGAGACATTTTCTACACGACTAAAAACCTGAATCCGAAAAAAATGTGAAATGTGACAAATATGTATATATATATATAAAGAGTTGAACTATTATGCGAATAATATTTTGGCAGCTTGAAAGGCTCAACTTTATCTTCTTCTTCAAGAATAATAATGAAGAGTCAGTAAAAATATCTAAAAAAAAATCTTTTTGGCTTGAGGAAAAGGGGAAAGCACTCATAAAAAACATATATAGGTATACAATCAACTATCAGTCCACACAACAGAAGTCCAAAAAAGAAAAAAACCCAGAGTTCATAATATTCATTCCTTCTCCTTCCCGGAGGGCCTTTTTTTTTACTCGTCTAGCTATTCAGAGATTGAGACAATTTCCTGATCCATTTGGGTCTATACACACAACAAAAAACTTTGGTAAAGAAAGAGGAGGGTTCGCAGTTCGCGTTTCGCAGCCAAAAAAAAAATGGAAATAATAAAAAAAATGTTTTGAAGAAACAATAGTAGGGATGATGGTCGTCGTGAGTTGGTCGTGCTCGTAAAGCAAAAATCATAAACCTAGTGACACACTGAAGCGGACAAGCGGACTCGTCGTCCCTATTGCTCCTCATTTTTTTCGTCCTTTCTTTCTTTCTCCATGTATAACAACAAGATAAGCGATGAGTTCCGGATTATGAAACGGATTGCATTTTTCCCCTGTCTCGTGAAAAATCGTAATCTGCTAAATTATTAAATCCGACGGAGAGAGTTTTTCTCAACCGGTATTAAACAAGTAAAAAAAAACCCTGTATTCCCACCAATTGCTACTATAAACACACATTTGACTAAACTGACTCCTCTACTACTACTATCGCCAGAGTCAGCAACTAAATAGCATATTGTGGACTATATTGTGTTATGTTGGGTTGGAGTTTTTTGGAGTGTTGTGTTGTGGAGGGTATATATATATCCAAGTATCTTGTCTGTGCCGTGCCGTGATGGACTGACTCCTCTCAGCTCTCCCTGTATTATGTATTACGACGACTGACTATTTGCATCAGCAAAATAGGAGCAGAGGAGAGAGTATCAATAATAGTTAAGTGGGTGGATATTATTATTATTATTCGTGAGTTGCTGACGGAGGGAAACTACCACCACACCACACCACCGACCCGCTATATACATCAACATCAACTACTGACTACTAACTACTACTCCACTTCCACTCTGCGACTGTGCTTCGGTCGGACCCATGCATAAAACAACATTTTACTGACATGACAGACAAACTACAAGGCTAAATATCCCTCTTGTTTCTTCTTCCTCCAGGAAATATATATATCCAGCAGAGGAAAGTTTATTTGTTTCGGCGAAGAAAATAATACGCGACGACGTAGACAGAGAGGATATAGTAGTACGCGATACGAGGAGGACGACACTATCCCAACCAAACTATCCATCTATAATGTTATGCATTTGATTCTCTTGTGTGAGGAGTTTTCTGGATTTCTTGTTCCTTAAGGACCTCCATCTCCAACCACCACCACCACCACCATCACCTCCTCCTATTAAATACATTTCGAAGAGAGAGAGAGAGGAGAAAACAAAAGGAGAGGGAAAAAAATCCGGCTCTCTTCTGGACAAATAACGACGTTAACAGACTCGAACGAATTAGGTTGAACTAAAGGAGGAGGAGGAGGAAGAGGATCGGATGTTTTGTGAATGTGACTATGCATGAATATAGTAGCGTAGCGTATGGAGGAATCGTCCTCATCGTCGTCGTCGAGTGTCCATGCATATAAACATGTAATATTATATAGAGTTTTGTCCTCCATGTTGCGTGGGATATAATAAACTGCAGCGCTT
>JAANSN010004055.1:0-16263 GCA_036850665.1 Dicranocentrus wangi | reverse complement strand
AGTTTTTTCGCTCAAATGTTTCCAGTTTTTATACGTAATTTAATTTTTGTACATAAGAAAATCAAAACTCAAAGCTTCTATAATTTATCCAAAAACATTATTATTGGAGGTGTTATGTATGTACTCAATGTACGTAAAACAAGAAGTCCCGTAGGAAATAATAAAAAAGTCATCATATTCAATATATTGCCATTCATTTCGTCATTTTCATCTCACACGAGGAGTTTCTCAATCTCCCGTTGAATCGTTTGAATTTGCGGTTTCAACTGCGATCCTTCATTGGATATGACGCTGGCCGCGATGACAGGCCTGGACACCCCACACGCACGGCCCAAAGCTGTAAAAAATAGAAAACAATTGAGTTCAGGTCAGAGGTCATCAAATCAAAGCCAGCTGGAGCCGGACCTGGACAAAATATTAAATTTCACGAAACGCTAATGATACTCACCTTGCTTCGAGCGAACGAACACATACGGCACGTTTTTATCTTCACAGAGGAGCGGCAAGTGAAGTAAAATTTCCAGTGGCTCCGCATCCGCAGCCATCACAATAAATTCGGATTGCCCACGATTCAGCGTTTTCGTCGTCCTCATTAGCTCCCTTCTTCAGTTGCTGGTAGTTAGCCGCCTGCTGGACCAGGTTCAAAATTTTCGACGTCAACACCTGATCCGCCAAGGGATACGCTTTCGGGTTAACCTCGTCAGTCTGCACAAACATAAATAAAAAAACGGAACAATAATTAATGTCATCCTGAAAAAGAGCGTTCTTCTAATTACAAATTTCCAAATCCACATTCCAAAAACTCGTTGTGTCTCCATTATTTCGTCACCATTCATCAATCATCATTGCATCATTCCGCTCCAAGCAAATACACAAACAAACATGTAAACAGAGAGAATATATAAGATTTTCAATAAATACCATTGTTGATTGTAGGGAAAACAGGGAATGCTCGTCTGGATGCACAAGAAAAAAATGGTAGCAGTAACAATAATAATCCTTAAAGACTCAAGCTCAACTTGTCGCTTTACAAAATCCTCTCGGCTGTCGCTTCACGGAGGAGAACCCTGCAAATTTTTCGAAATTTATCCGTTCTTTCAGTTGATTTTTGAAATTACAATGTCATGTCAAACGTGAGTGAACGTGTGAGCAAGAAAGAGATGCAGATGCAAGCAGATCCAGAGCTACACAGAATTTAAGAGATGATGAGATGATGCACATTGGATCACTATTCACATTCACTATTATCATAAGTACGCATATATTCACAATTCACTCACACATTTTCACACACTTCACACATGCATGCCTTGTGTGTGGTGCGGCTAAAGGTCTCCCCTCTCCTCCGCACTCACTCCAGCAAACATCATCATCATCATTGAAAAATGCACGTTGAAACGCGTGTATTCAAGCTTGGCGCGATTCATTAGGCTGGCCACTCCCCCGACCAATCAGAGAGCTCTGTTGGTTTGTCATTGTTGTTTGTGGCGAGTGTGCGTTGCGTTTTGCGTTGCATGCAGAGAAGAGCTATGATTTCCGCTCCCATTTTTGTCCATCCATCCTCAGCAGTTTTCTGTCTTCCGTTTTCAGTTTTTTCAGTCTTCAGTCGACGTTTTGAACTTTTTTTTTAAAAACACGGAAACGGAGTGCTGTTGTAGGAGATTCAATTTTTGTTTTTTTTTTGTTTTTTTTGGGGATTTTTGATTCAGAAGAGGTTGGAGGATTTGGAGGAGTTTCTTCGGTTAATGCATTAATAATCAGCGTTTTTTGGACGGGAGGGACGCAGGGGAAAGTGTTCGAAAGTAATAGTAAGTAGGTTGTCATTGTTTTAGTTGGGGTTGGAGTAGTTTGGAGGAAGGAGATTTTTGACTTTGTTGAACTGGACGTGGTGATTGCTTGGAAGTGGAAGTGAAGTTTGGATCTTGGAAAATGGCGACTAAAGCAAAGAAGCAAAGGCAGCAGGTGCAGGATGCAGATGCGGAAACGGTGGCAAGTGATGTGCATGACGTTAGTGCGCTGGAGGTGGACGAAGAAGA
This sequence comes from Dicranocentrus wangi, assembly GCA_036850665.1. Classification (NCBI taxonomy): domain Eukaryota; kingdom Metazoa; phylum Arthropoda; class Collembola; order Entomobryomorpha; family Entomobryidae; genus Dicranocentrus; species Dicranocentrus wangi. The sequence goes on along the minus strand of JAANSN010004055.1, from coordinate 14,227 downwards.
CTGTTGCTTTCAGGATATTGACTTGCTCCAGAATCATGGAATTGTAAGGGTTTAATTAAATTAGGGATGAAAATGAGGTGCATGATATGATACTTGTCTTGAGTGGGAAATGGCAGATTTATGTATTGATTGGGATGTTTTTTTTTTGTAAATCATGTAGAATGTGGCTGATATAAAGAAACTCAAAGCGGTTGGCATCTGCACTGTGAAAGGTGTGTTGATGTGCACGAAGAAGAAGCTTTGTAACATTAAGGGATTGTCTGAGGTGAAGGTGGACAAAATTAAGGAGGCTTGTCAAAAACTGGATAATGGTGGTTTTCTAACAGCACTTCAATTTTGCGACAAGAGGAAAACCGTCTTTCGCCTGACGACCGGGTCCAAGGAGCTGGAGTAAGAGTTTCCTAAGATAATGTCTGACTGAATTATCGGAATATCACTGTTGTTATTGTAGATTGACTAATAAAAGAGTTAATAGATAATTGAGTAATGTAAAGTATATAATGCTTATGTCTATTTTGAATATTTAGCAAACTTCTGGGGGGCGGCATTGAGTCAATGGCTATTACCGAGGCATTTGGAGAATTTCGGACAGGAAAAACCCAACTTTCTCATACTTTATGCGTAACTTGCCAAATGCCTGGCGGCAGTGGATATTCAGGAGGAAAGGCGATTTTCATTGATACCGAAAATACATTGTAAGTTGATTATTTTCTGGTAATTACGTATTTTTCGAACAGCCTAATTGTATCGCAATCGCAGTCACCAAGTATAGTACTTTCGTTCTGAATATTTTTCTCTAGTCGACCAGATAAACTCAAAGATATTGCAGATCGCTTCAGTTTGGATCAAAGCGCAGTCCTCGATAATGTTTTATATGCACGTGCATACACATCTGAACATCAATTTGAACTGCTTGACCTAGTTGCTGGCAAGTGCCATGAAGAGGCTGGAATTTATAAACTTTTGGTAATTCTGACTTACAAGTAGTTAATCTTACTGAATTGCTAAAGAAATACAACTGCACACTCATCGTTTCTTCTATTCGTGCTAGATCGTGGATTCTATAATGGCGCTGTTTCGGGTGGACTTCAGTGGTCGAGGCGAGCTTTCAGAGAGACAACAAAAGCTCGCGCAGATGTTATCCAGGTTGCAAAAAATTTCAGAAGAGTACAACATGGCAATATTTGTTACCAACCAAATGACTGCGGACCCTGGTGCCACTATGAGCTTCCAAGTGTGTTATCTTTGCATGAAACTTAAGTACCTAGTAATATTGCTTTTTGAGCTGTTAGTTAGTTTAGGTTTGTATATAATTACTTATTTCAGGCCGATCCAAAGAAACCAATTGGTGGAAACATCATGGCTCATGCTTCGACAACTCGCATTTCCCTTCGTAAGGGACGTGGAGAGGCCCGAGTCGCTAAGATCTATGACAGGTGCCATGCGCGATCAAAATCTTACTAGTAATACTACCGAAAGTGTGTTTGAATTAATTTATTTTATTCATTTATCTTTGTCTATAGCCCTGATTTACCAGAATCTGAAGCAACTTTCGCTATTACTGCCGGTGGCGTGGACGATGCTAAAGAGTGAAACTGTTGAGTTAAAATTAGATGAGATGAGTCGTTTCATTCCATTTCAGTTTGTTGAAACATTGAATTTGATATTAATATCCATAAGTCTTTCTTATTTCATGATTTTATTTATATTTATAAATGTCACCAATAGCGTATGCTTGCTAACTTGAACGCAGAAAGTTTAACTTTATACTTTTGTTATTACATTGTTGAGATTAACCATTTAAGTAAGTGCATTTGTGTTTGTAGTTTATTGTCAGTGTTAGCTTTTTTAATAAATTATTTACTTGCAAATATACATTCTACCACCTATAGAATTTATATCCCTGTATCCCTTATTTTGGTAAAAACCTAGACTGTAAATTAAGCACAGAATTTTCATTCATTCAAATTATTTAAAAATAATACAAAAAACTCAAATACTTACTTTTACTTTCTAAATGAGTAAACAAAGTAATATGCCAGCGCGTGGCATACAAAAATGCTAACGTATTTTATGCATACGTGTATATAATTATTACGTGATATGTTTGAACAAGTCAATAAGCGCGTCTTCATTTATATTATCGTGGTAATCACGTTGTTGTGCTTTTATTTTTAAGCTTAAACGCAATTGCCTACTTAATGTGCATTTATGGTTGAGGTTTAAAAATCAAAGTGATAAATGCTTTGGTTTAAAGCCTTAATGGGTGCATCATTTCTACCAAAAAGTCAAACTCCATCATGTGAGCTCATCCAGCTAATACATTTTTTCATTACTTAATAATAATAATGAACAATTTACCGATAAAGAGAAGTGGTGCTTATTAAAATCTTGCCGTTTGTCATATCATATCAATTAAAACTATTAATTGTAAACTATGTCTAGTTTCATACTTTCATGCTAATATAATTTTCATACTTTTTGTAATTGACATGGGTCATGTCATAGGTTGAAGGTATTGACAGGGGAAATGCTGCCGAAACGGTCGATCCGAACCAGGTAACGTCTTGCGGGTACCCCAAAATTATCATGCTACTTATCATACACTAATTGTAAGCTAAGCTACATAGCTACATAGGTAAGTATATTAGCCCTTTAGCATATTTAAGTTGAGCAATTCCATGCGATAAAATACCACGGGGTAATTACGCAGTCCTCGGTCTTCGTATATATCCCATCCCATCTAGTAATCATGTCTTCATCGATTTCAGTTTTGATAGAATAGTGATCGGGTAGTGCCATCGCATATTTATAATTAGGTCTGTTTTTTCAATATGAACTTGTGGTTTCCTTTCCTGTAAAACCCATTGCATTGAATTAATTTGCACATAGAAACAATGATGACACGCTTACACTATTCACGACGATTATGTTTCGTAACTGTAGCGTGACCAAACAAACTGACAATCTACCAAGATATTGAATTGGCTCGTTGTCAGTCAGTGTCAAACCGCAGCGCGCTGAGTAAATTGGGTTTTTTTTATTGATTGTGTATATATTCGACATCATATTTCTTGTCCTCTTCCTCCTGTGTTCTACATTGGCAATTATTTTTGTTTCTCTCAACTCAACTAACAGTAACCGTCTAACATTTATGTTTAGAAAGTAAAAGCTCTAATTCAATTGCGGATCAATTAGGGCTAATGGTAGATTTTGCTCTCATGTCGTGTCATGAATAAAGTAAAGACACGAATTTAAAGCCCAAGCACATCTTATACTTTAAGCCATTATTAAATATCCATTGAACGGTACTGATAATGCATCATTATCATCATACGTTCGGCTAATCACAGCAGCATGTATTTTTGTCAGCATAATAAAGAACTTTTTTTCTGAAATTACATTAGTTTATACCATAAAAGCATGCATTTACAAGAACTTAAATAAAACTTCGGCTTTAACTTTCGCTTATGCTTCAGTAGTCCCATTAACTCTTACTTCTTTCTTTTCATGTAGTTGTATTTTTGCGTGTGAAGCAGAAGATGCATTGTACAAGTTTTCAACTTCTCGTATAGGACCATCTTCATTTTAACATTTTCTAGTAACTACACATCTTGCGCTTTGCATCATCAACAATAAGAAATTTTGCTAGGGGGGATGGATATAATCACTTAAATGGATTCTATATTTTAAAGTTTTGCTTCAGAAGCACGTACAAAACTAACATGTAAGATGTCTATATACGATGTGATGTACATATAGTGACATGAGATGATGCGCTCACGTAAGTGTACACAACAATGAGGGGTGCAAAAAAGTGAAACAGGAAAAAATCATACATATGGTACAAACAAATTAAAGTAGATGAGGGATGCGTAAGTCGAATGAATGGACCATTATATGAATCTCTATAATAGTAATATGAGCAATGCATGTTGTATGTAATGGAAAACTATAATAATGCCCCCTCACTCTTCCACTCCAACAATGAGAATGAATATCCTTTCTATTTCAACTTCTCTTTTTGGATACATTGCATGAGCTCATACCCAAAAGAGAAGCAGTTCTTCGCTTCGCTATAACAAGTAGTAATACCTAACTAGGTAGAGTTGGAGTTTGTGTATGATATAAAGAATAAAGAAAGACAAATGAAAGCAATGTTAAAAAAGGCACAACCCCACAAAAATGTATGCTATGCATACAAGTACAAAACCTTTACGGTAATAATGTGAATAAAAAATCTACCTTATATTAATTTAATATCTAACACCGAGGGAGAGTTCCCCTTACTGTTAATACCAACACTGCTTATAGACTGTATGCATCGTTCCTGAAATCGAATCAGGTAGGCACGAAAAGACTATTAAAGTTTGATATTGTAGATTATATTATATATACCTGTAAAGAAACTGTTGTTGTGCTCACCTTCGTTTCACAAAACATTTCATCTCATAAGAGTGTCGATGCAGCCACTTGCATGTGAAAATAACATTGAAGCTTTTGGATGTGAACATACAAGTATGCATTCGCATATTTCACATTGTTTTTATAAGTGTAGTAGGTAGACCCATATCAGCGATATAGTTTGCGACTTTCCAGTTTCTGTTTAGCCATTGACAGTTACGGTTGCACACATGCAATCGGGCACGCTGAGTTGAGCGATGATTGCTTAGTGAAAATCCTATCATTAGCATGTTTCGAAATTGAATTAGCAAATCAGTACAAACCTCTATTTTCTTTTCAATCTTCCCTATTTTTTCCTTGTTTTTTCTGAAGTTATCCTGCCCACTTAATATATGCAAGAGAAATATTCACTTATTGTTTTAGTCCTTCCTCAGACCTAGCAGAAGGAACACTTTTGAGCTCTAGTTTCTTACACTTTTTTTGTGAATTGGTTTATGAGGACAAGTTGAGTTTCAGTGTCAGTTTACTGCGCTTATATGTGCAGCACACAAGGGATTTTGTGAAATCTCACAGTACCACGCGTGTAGGTGGGATTGTAAGCCAAACTCGTCGAGTGAGAATGTGATGTGCGTTTGAGAGTTTTTGTACTGAATACCATCTTTGTCCCTGTTTGAAACTTTCAAAAAGTTTCTACTGCTTTCCGCATTAAAAACAGCCAATTTGTTTGGGTACACGGTGCATTGTCGTATAAAGTTGTTGGATGCTCGGTTGGACGGATCGCATACTGCGGCTAGTGAAGGTAAATTGACTGATTGTCTATATTCTACTCAGGAAGTTTGCCGATTTGACTGATATTATATTTTTTGTACATGAGTTTGGATGTGGTTGTGTTTCACAAGAGATGTTTGCTAAACTAAAATACAATGCAGTTGATTGCTCCGTTGTTGCGTTTGCACTTTGTAGGCGTGTAGGTTCATTACGCATGGATTGGGCCTGTAATGGTGGTATAGGCAGGAACATCATCCGTCATTTCCACGCTAGGCAAATTTGTATTTTAAATTGTAGAGGATTTGGAGTTTTTAAAGTAGTTGGCTCACGCACAATAATGGATTTGATGTAGCAGAGGGAACTGACTGCTAATACATACAGCTAGATGCAGCAGGGAAAGGAATTCATAGGTATAACTGTTAAAGTGGAAACGGAAGATCACAGCACAGTAACGGGTATTTTCTTGTTCATTAAAGGAAAACGACAAAGGAAGCATAAACCCATAAGGCAGCATAAATGTAGACAGAATTTTGGCGATTCATATGAAATTTATAGGCTTATTTACTGTCGAAATGTTGCATTATATGGCTTTCGTATATTTATTTTATTATTAGTAATAGGAATGTAATACATGTGCTAAAAAACCCAGCTGGAAGAATATAACGCTTGCCTAACGAACAGCCTGTCTTTTATGCTTTTTAAGCAAGGTTTTTTGTCAGAATCTCAGCAATGCGTGCATATTATGGCTCTTATACCTGGTTTAGTCACAGTCACAGCGAGTTTTTGACGAAGAGTTCATTGTTCTCTAAATGCAATCACGATGATATATGATGTTCCTCTATAAACTCTAAGCAAATATATCCTCTTTGCTAGCTATAGTAAAATACAGAATTGTCAAACTTCTCCTGAATGCATGTCAGCGTGTGCAATAATATAGCGTGGTTCGCGTTTGTGGTCATCACGGCAAAAAGTATTTCCATTTTCGCATTGTTCTCCACAATGCCAATTGCCATGTTATGTCAATCAGATCTGTGCCCTCTGTGTATTTTGTTTTTACTGAAGAGGCTAAAACTTATTACTGAATTATGCTGTACCAAAATGTAGTTTGTTTTGTATTGTACCCAGTGTGTAGGCGTAATTTGTTTGGGCAATGTATATAGTTCATTATATTTATGTATATGACAAGAAAGAATAGTTTGCGCCTGAAATGGGATAAAACCTTATATTAGTATTAGGAATTGAACTAGAAATAGTTGGTTTTTTTTCTCGCGTACCCAACTTGACAGAAAATAGACCATTTGTTATTTCTGGTAATAATATTAGAGCACATGGTGAAATTGTGGCTTAAAGCCTCCCTATCTCTATTCTAACATCACAGCTCATGAATCCTGTGATCCATATTAATTTACTGGCACAAATCTGATGATCTACTATGCTATGGAGAATCATATGTACCTAACACTAGTTGTTTGTAAATATTTGCAATTTAGTGTATATTTTTATTTGGTTATTTTTTTTTGTAAAGTTCAAGTGTCACTGATGGGTAATGAGTGTGATGACACTTGATTATGACTCATCTTCTTTTCTGAACATGCAATGAAGAAGTCACCATACCTAATATGGTAGTCTAGCATGTGACTAACAGTTTGCATTATTATCCTTCTTAAAAAGAATCATTACCTATGTGTTATGGAGTGACATATCATATAACATAGAGATGTCCGGCTATAGAGTTGTTGTTTCTGGAAAACAACAACAGCACAGTCATATAAGATTATTGTTTCTTTCTACATGCATGCAACTTCCACTAACCTGGAATAGTCAAGATCTTGGTTTTAATCTGGGAGATGATGCCTGGAAAATAACTATATGAAGTGCGCATATAAATGCTACGGAGGCGAGGCTTCCCTTGCATTGTGCGATAAAGTTTCGGCTGCCAGTACACAATCTACAAACGACAATAGTTCAGCAAAGTGTTGTTGCTGTTGGTTGGGTTGCTACAATACGATGTTAGGTAGTTAGCTAATGTGCAATTGACAATAGTTCAGCAAAGTGTTGTTGCTGTTGGTTGGGTTGGGTTGCTACAATACGATGTTAGGTAGTTAGCTAATGTGCAATGGACAGTGGACACAAAATTGTCCTCGCTTGCATTGTTCTGTCGGCACTGCGACCTGCGACATTGTCTTAGCTCAGAAAAGTTTTCGATTAGACATGTGAGACGTAAATGAATATTTTGTTACGATTTTCATATGCTAGAATATCTTGGCTTCCTGCCTGGTGCTATACCAGTTATTCTTCAGATGATCCATTTAATATTCAATTATGTTGATAAAGCGTATCTATAATAATAATAATTTAAGGCTTGGTTGTTGTGTTTGGGGATGAGTAATTTGATTGGAACAAAGCATATCAGTAAAGTATGTGCTCGTTTTCCCCTGGCTATAACGGCATTCATCAGTGTTTTCTAACTCAATTGCATATTGCAAACCTACCTCATCTCGTTATTTATTTTCTTTCTTATAAAAACTGATATCGAAATAATGCAATTAATGGATATGATAACAACCACTAGGTGAACCTCTCCACACATATCAAATACATATTAGTTATTGGTTGATTGGTAGGTGACCAAGCAAGACTCAAACTTTGAGTCTCAAGGTAAAGGTTAAAATAAAAAGTTTTACGTAAGAATGTCGAGTGCCTGCGTTTGACACGAGTGTGGTGGAATAAATAATGCAAGTATATCATATCGCGTGCAAATACCATGCCATACTTCATGGTTGGTCTTATTTACCTATTCGAGTTAGTTCCCCCGATTCGGTGACAGTCATCATGTAATCTAAATAAACAATATATGCATGTTTTACCACTAAGCAGGACTACCTGGCTGGCCATGATAGTATTCGTCCAATCTCATGAATAAAAAATTATGCGGCTGTGGCTGTGTATAAGTATTGTCTCCTCCATCCAATTTTATGCTGTACAGGGTATAGTCCCCAACTTTGTTATTTGACACAAGTGGTTAATGCGCCCCTGCACATTTTCCAATTCACAAGTATTCATGCATCGCATGATCACATATTGTATTGTCAATCCGCAACGCTCAGGGTAACTCATTGCTCATTCCAACCACATTACCACATGGACTTGGGTTTACTAAATATATTCCCGATAATTTGAAAGCGTGTAAATTTATGCAATGAGTCCTATTCTCCCCGGTATTTTCCTATTGTGTGTAAGGACCATATTATTGTGTTGGTTTTTTATTTGTTCTCTTCAAGTATCACAATAAATATTTATATGGTGCCCTTTATCGTCACCTTTGTTAACGCTTATATTCAGTCGATTACCACTGTTTAATATTAGTCGACGTTTTATTCCTTGCCCTTTCGTTGCCTTTTAAAATACGTATGCAAAACTATTTTTAAACACAAAGTATATGACGTAAATGTGGTAGAATATTATTAATCAGTTAACATGAAGAACATTTATTATCAGCAAACTCATTACATTATTGGACCGTGACAAGTTGTTAATAAACTGCGTTGATGGTAAACCACTCTATGCAAGGTAAAAGAAGAATATGAAGTATCTCATTTACTTTACTTTAACATATAACAGTCAGAATTCAAAATGCTAACTGCTAATTAAATGCTTTGATGCTAAGCATTGTCCGTCCCTTCATGATCTGTTTAAGTAGTCATTTGTAATCAGAACACAAGCAAGTCAAGCGAGTAATCGAGTAAAACATCGTTCGAACGAGGCTTTATACAAAAGTTAACAAAAAGTTGTCAATTGTTCGTCATCAGTCGTCAACCATGTTTGGTGCTGACGTGCTGATTTGGTATTTAAAAACAAAAATGCTCGTATGATGTAAAAATTGGTAAAGAAGAATTTAAGTAAACTTCCAACATTTATACTTCGTAAATCTCGAATTTTGTCGCGATTTGATTACCTGGATTTACGTTTTATGATTATAATTCTTTCATAAATTCCAATTAAATCCTATTCACATAATATCGATCTTCAAAGCGTCTTACATTACATAGCAAGAAGCAGTGTTTTAAAACATTGTAAACCATTCACATTTCAAGCCCATAAAGACTTCTGTCTCACTGTCATGCAAAAACTGACACATGCAAACTGGTGAACGTCATGTCTTGACTTTATCTTGATTTTCGCATTATGCTAACTTATAATCAGCAAAGAATTGACAAGGATGATACAAAACTTTTTACTTTTAATGATATTCAACAAAAGCATATTTGTCTTCATCACTTGTAAGGAATTTAATACATAATGAGCAAGGGCATTCCAAGGCAAAATGTTTGGAGCATATGGAATTCATAACTTCATCAAGCCAGTGTGGAATGGAGTGGGAGTCATTTGCTGATTGATAGTATATATTTTTTTACACTTCAATGATGTAATGTAAGCCGGTACCGCACACACGTTATCAAGTTGATGTTGATGCTACTAATCGTGTGAATTGTAAAAGTACAGTGAGATACACGAAAAACTACATGATGCGTGCAAACCATTTTAGGATAATGATGTCATCGATTTTTTGTTACTTCCTAAGTCATTTAACATTGTTTTACAGTCGTAACTCGTGAATAACCTTGTTTTGCCGTACCTGTGCTTAGATCATGCTTAGGTTCAATGAAAAGTGTTAGGTAAAATGTAAATTGCCTTCTTTCTAGTCATAATATATTATTCTCCCATTTTTGGCCATACCTACATCATATATGTATGGTAAAGCAAGAGATAACCTTTCCAGATCACAAAAATCATATACTTGCAGCAGGATGGACAAATGAATATTATGTCTACAAAAATTTCTCATTCTACTTACATGAGTTGCAACTCAGCGAGTCCAAATAGTTGGGTTCTTCGGCAAAATCTGTTTGTCATGAAATACCAAAAAATCAAGGCTGATCTGCCGGTGTGGAAGCAGCATGATATCATCCTTCACCGTAGGACATTGGATGTTTTGCGTTTGGCATGAGCTCACGACTTAGAAGTTAATTTAAAGCTAAATAATATCAGAAGTATTCAGAGGTTTGCCTTTTTTCCATTACATCACTCTTATTCAATTGAAACAGTTGAATGATAAGAATACCCCCAAAATATAATATAATATGAATAAGGACTAAACCAAAGTGTAGGCGTAGTCTCATTTTCAGGATGACGCTATAGGTGTAATTTGTTAGCTTTAGTATGTAGCTTACAATACAAGTGTATGTCGTTGAATGACGATGACAATGAACAATATCACGCAACAGGGGCGGCTTACAAGCCCACAGATTACCTAAACATGAAACATCCGTCTTGTATCGGGCCTTTTAAAAGGGGTGAGTTGAACTTCCGCTACGAAAAATTACGGCAGCGATGGCCAGACAGGTTCCATACGTGCATATTATGCACATGCAAGTTTTGAATTCAAAAAATTAAGTGTTTTTGAGCATGCCGTTTTCATTCCCAATAAAAACATGAACATTATAATATCTTGACAGGAAATCCGGCTTCCGATAAGCATTATATTATATCTACAATGTTCATGCATGCTGTATACAGCGTATGACATTTTTAAATCCGAAATATTTCTTACTGTTTCGCCATCGCCACTCAGCAGTAGTCAGTACATGAGTACAGTAATATCGGCAATGCTGGAAGAAGTAAAAGTGAGACACTCACTCACTCCTCGTCAGCAAACTTTTCAGAAGCCTCCAATATATCTTAAAATAGATATGTAAATCGATAAAATGTAGTCAGCATGATTGCATTTGCATCTTTGCCGTTGATGTCTTGGCTTGCATGCATGCTTGTCGAAAGTCATAATTATAATCCTATTTAGTGCCCTTTTCTTTTATGTTGCGTTCATGCATTTTTGCCGGCCACGTGAAGGTAGATTATACTGGTCGGCGGACACGAAAACATGCACAATATGCTGGACTTATTAACATGCGAATGTGACGGTGCCCTCTAATCAGATAATAAAGCAATAGGAAGGAAACAAATTGTAACTAAAACACTATCCATGATACTTCCTAAACTGTGTCAACAAAGTTTACATGGATTAAGACTTCAAGCTAATGGAGTACCTATCTCTCTCTGTCGGTTAAGAGTAAGAGTGTCTAAAACTTTCGATTTCACAATTTAACAATTTCCATTGGATATGAAATGCATGTTAAAGAGGGACGTGATTAAAGGACCTTTATAGGGAAACAACATGCAAACATTTTTAGACATGGAATGTGCATGTCGAGTTAGTTTACCTATCCTTAGCTCTTCAATTTTATTGATCTGTAAGGGAAAGGTTAAACCATGATAAGATTGTATTGTAGGTGAGGTTTTGTGTGCAGGACCATGAAACCTGTATAAAACTTGCATGATGCGATGCATGTTGTATTGCCATACAATTCAGAGACTACACGTCTACTATGTGTTAAAGGAGATGCTACTAATATACACGAATTGGACCGTGAACATTTAAACTAATTGCCAACTGCAATCGAAAAATACCGTGTTGTGAGTTAAAATCAGCAAGAGTTATGCTCGTATAATGCTGTATGCACAACGAAACGAGCTACATGCGTGTACTAGCGCATCTTGTGGAGTTGGGTGGGGTAGATATTGGGGCATACATGTAATAAAATGCATTACTCAGTGGTTATAAAAGTTCCTAAAATAATTCTAAAATCACAGAGGAGAATTGTCTAAAATAGTAACTACCGATGGATGGACATATCCTAACCTAATCGTACATGCATAGGAGACTCAAGTCTTTCAAGTCTTTGTTGAAAATAAAAACTATTTACAAATATAAATAAATAAAATAGTATTAACAAATTACATGAGGCTATATACCTATTGTAGTATCACCACCTCCATTTTAGTCTATATCATACTTCATAATAAGTGTATATAAAAATGAGAAAACGAAACATTTATTTAGGAAACAAGGCTACTGCTATTCATCTCCAACGAAAGAGTACAGTTTACTAGGTAAAGTATTGATGGTATCGTCATCATTTCAAAGGAGTCACGAAGGGTAGCTACTAGAAGTATTTTACTCATTTCACAGCCACACAAGGTGACAAATATAATGTGGTTGGATTTTGATAACTTATATACTTGCACCTTACAATCCTGCAAGTACATACGCGACTTTGTGACTGCCTATATAATGAAATAATGACATTCCCATTCCCACCCTCAGTGTGTTGGTAATAAAATTGTTCGCAAGCATTTCATGCACAACAATTACCAATTGTTGAGGTACTAGAGTTAGCATGTCACAGAGCAGATGAGTCTACATGCTTGCCAAGAATGTTTTGCACAATGCGACGTCGGCGCAGTCTTTGCCATTGTTGTGATTTATGATTATCAAGAGACAATTTTTATATGCAGAGCAATTATTTCCCTGTAACCATCTCGGAGGATGTACGCGTTAAAACCATAAAATTGATTCCGGTCGGGTTGGCATCAAAAAGCTATACCGTTTGACTAACAGAATTTCAAAGAAAACGTGGTGATGGTGAATATCCGGTGCAAACGACGATTGGAGAATAAAGTTCAAAGAATGTGATGATGAATGTGAAATCTTATTATGGGTCGATCTCATTGGTAATATATATATGTCATGTGTCCCATGTTCATGTCTAAAATTCGTGTGAAATATATGTACATAAAAATGTATTTCGTACATAATTCCATCATCACTGTAATTTGGATTTTATCATTTATAGCAATACCTAATTATCTTGATGCAGCCCATGTTGACCAGTGGCATTGATGGTGAATATTATATGGGGTATGGATGGGGTGAGGATGAGTGTAGCATTCAAGCGTCCTTCAGACTAAAAAGCCACGACGGATACGGATGACTCATGAGATGAGAGTCAAAACATTCTCATCTCACGAGTTTTTATTATCACAGTATCATGAATCGTGATCACTATCAAGTATCATCATAATATCGTCCGCAAAAAAGGCATAGATGATGTGATACGACATAAGAAGCTGCCGTTGTGTTGTGGAGTAGAGTCACTAGCAGCATAAACCACATTGCATTCATCCAGTAAAGTACATGCGAAAGAAAATATTATTATACTGGAAACCGGTACCGTGTTTCTAGACAAAACCAAAAGTTGTTGTTGTTGATCAGTTTGATCAATGTTGATCTCTAGGTTTGGGTGGTAGTAGGGTTTTCAGTACGCCATAAGCATCCACCGTAATATAACGCTAAGATCTGCATGGATTATGGAAGTCGAGATCGAGATTGAGATGAGAGCTTGGTGAGGAGGATTACTAGAGTTGAGGAAGATATATACATACATATATTTTGTCTTATACGTGGTCTTGGACGCTGGATGTCGGATGACTATATCTGTATCTGCTTCCCAATCCCAATTCGCAAGAGTATTATGATTATGACATGTCTTCTTGACTGGCTGGCTAGGGGCACACATGAATACAGCGACCTAGATGCTTTCTTGCATCATAACTGCAAATCATATGGGCATGTTTTTAATTATAAAAGATACCAAAACATCACATCATGATGACATGACTCAATATTCCGTAGTTACTTACTCTACTCACTCCAGGCAGACTCCACACTCCATTCCACATTCCATTAATTCCATACATTCGTAAACGGTCGGTTCGGTACTACCGCAGCGGGTTTGTACTACATACTACGCCTTAAAGACAAGTCGCAAAAAGTATTTTTTTGTGTATTACGCTCTTGCTCGTGTTCCTTCCGTCCTTCCGTCCTTCGGACTTGAAAGAATTGAAGATTGAGTGAATTGAGTCATATAATGGAATCTGGAGAACATCATGCACCTAATAAACCACACAGTACCGCACGGCATGAGAAGTTGCAGTAAACTCTGGTGCTGGCTGGCTGATGTAGGCGTAGGCGTTCATTCACCCACAAATTTTATTAGAATAACCAAGAAGATTGCAAGATTTGGTTTAAATTAAAGTGACATTCTCCAGAACACAGCTAAAAGGAGCCTAGAGCCAAGAAGAAGTGTATTGTGTTTAT
>JAANSN010004054.1:0-16264 GCA_036850665.1 Dicranocentrus wangi | reverse complement strand
CATGCCAGATTTCCTCACTCCCCGGAAACATGTTAACCTAATTGTTCCAGTTCGAGGCTGTATTACTACATTCACATTCCAGAAGAGCAGGAACATTTTTTTTCCTCTTTTGCCCACGCAAAACTGGATTCCATTTAAATGGAAGTAAGTATTTAGTGATACTTGTGTGTCGGGTCTGTCATGGGCAAAAAACATATCATATCATTTCAATTCATCCTCCATCTGAATCCCAATATCCTTATAGATCCCATCAGGAGAAACGAGACACCGCACCACCGGAGCACTATACATATCCTATTTATATTTTTTCCCCGACAACCTCGTGCACTCCAACGTGGAAAAGCAGCGCGCCGTGTAATAACGTAAACTAGGTAATTTAGGTTTATGGATTTGTTCTCCTTTTTCCCTTTTTGCAAAAGCTGATATGACGTGGTGGCGGTGTTGGGCAAAACTGTGTGCATTGAAATGGCTTTTGTGTTTGGTTTTGCTTTTCGCATACCTAAACGCAAACCCCGACGTTGGCGTTGCCTCTGGAAGAAAGACCAAAGTGGGCTCTCTCTCTCTCTCTCTCTCTGTGTGATACGGTGCATAAACCCATTTACTCTCGACATTACATTATATCACGTCACTTGCTCTTGTCAAACTGGAGCTACCATGTATCAGCTTCAGCTTCAGCTCCGGTTGGCATCCCTATCTATACAAAATCTCATTCATTCCCTGATCGATTTTAATGCAACTCAAATTACGTTTTGGGAGCTGCTGCTGGGATGCATAATGATCCAAAAGTGTTTGGATGCCTTTTTCCCAATATTCCTATCCGGATTTTGTTTTGCCTTTCTGGTCTCTCCGAATTTATAAACAATCTTGTGCACACTGGATTTTTTTTTGCGGATCATAAAAAAACAAAGTAGTAGGATATATATGTCGAGATAGAAGAAAACCTTGAGAGAAAAAAAATTTATTTGAAACAGATGGATAGGAAAAAGTGAGTGACTGGATAATATGAATGTTAACATCAAGCCACTTTGTTATCTGCCAGCTGAGCCGTGAACACGGAACATTATGAATGTCTAATGTGGAGAGAAGAAAGTATAAAAACGTCATCTCGCCTCATTAGTTTTATGTTTATCCTAAAATCCCATCAACTCACTGGAAACACTAGACGCAATACCTATGTGGTGATACGACGTGGATGTGGAGGTTCGGAGGAAGGAGGAGAGTTGCACTGTGTATTACCACACATCTTTATCCAATTTTGGTTTATGGCTAGGATCTAAACTAAATAGTCTCATCTAGACAACCCGCTTGATGAACATGTGTCACAAATTAAAAAGCTGGAATTTTTCCCCTTCCTTCCAGCCCATTAATTTGGAGATAAACTGTACACTTTTCGTGTTGCTACCTCATTACTACAACATGATGGTCATGTCGGGGAAACTTGGCGCATGGATGCGGATGAGGAATTTATTATTACGGAGAAGAGGAACATGGTCCATATGGACAAGATGTTTTGCCGCTATTTAAAATACAACACAACCTACATTACCTCCGCCATACAGGTTCGTATCAGTCTTGCGAATAATATGGGAATTGTAAAGCGTAGAATATAACATAACATAATCTCATTTGCATAAGTGTTAATTCCACATCAAGACGAAGGATACTCTTGTCTTTCGCAAGAAAAGTATATTAAATCCCATGAAAAAAAAATCCATAAATATGATTATAATCAAAATATGTAAGCATGCTGCTGCTGCTGCTCATCAAACCCTATGAATATCAAATAACTTTTCAGCTCCAACATTTTTTTTTCTTATTGCATAAGTAATTTTAATTACGGGTATGTACTAGTAGTACATAGTAGCAGTGGTACCAGCAACTCTAATTTTTTTCAGGGCTGGAAGCTTCACTGAGCTTTAACTCCACAGATAGCTGCCAATTACTGTCGGTTTAACCATTTCAGGTTTTTATCTCGTGTAAAAACTCCTTGAAGCCAGCTAATTTGTTGGATATGGAGGTAAAGCCCAAAAATCAAAACCATTTTGTCTTGTGTACCTCGAAACTACTGTACAAATTACCACGAAGCAAGGAGTAAAATAGTGTGTGTGGTTTCCTCTACACAGTTTTTATGTATCTCCACTCCACTAAAATTATTAGTTTCGGACAAAATAACGCAAAGCGTACATGACAGAGAGTCAAGGCGATCAACAAGTTGCGAGTTTTTTCGGCTACAACCACCAATTTTTCCCACGAGCTCATGCTGATCGTTCGTTATTATTGCTACAGCAGGAGTGAGGAGAACTAGTCCCGTAGTACTTATCCAAGTTACATTTATATTGTATCTCTATATGTCATCATCATATAATTTTGTAGAAAGAGTGTTATCCACTGGGCATTTCAGGATTTTCAAGAGTTGTGTACCCAACAATAATCATTTTTCACGAGGTTGCAGATGGTGAAAAAAACTCGCCGGTTTTGTTTTGATGAGATGGTTCCTCTCTCTCTCTCTCTCTCTCTCTGTTTTCAATGGTTTTCAGAAAATGCTTGGAATGCGAAGACAAACTAGCAAAAATCCCGTCCCCTTTTGTGTTATATTCTTCAGCTAAACCGCACCATCATGATAGGAATTACGAGTACAAGTTAGTTGAATACAATTTACGAGAATAAAAATTGGGAAAAAATGCTTATAATCCGCCACTTGAACCTGAGCAAAAATGTCTTTCAATTACATTCCATTTATTTCCTTTTTGTTTATTTTTTTGTCTCCAGCTCAGCTCAGCAGTCAAATAGCGTGAGGTGATTATGCTAATTTGAGTCTACACTACACACACGTTGTATTTACAAGGTCTCCTCTGGCGTCTCTCCTGATTCCACATTTTTACAAAAACAAACGCGTCTTTTTTCGTATGAAGGAGGAATGTAAATCAGTGAAAACGTTATCTGAAGGAGGAAGTGTGTGTACGTGTAAGCAAATCAAGAGAAAAATTATGATTGTGCATCTCTCAATCAATCATTCGACACTGCAGCAATAAAAAATATCTTTCTGAGAGAGAGAAAAAAAAATATCTGAAAACTGAATCCCTCGTGTTATTCTTATTTTACAGTAAATCATAACATATATTATGTGCATTGCATTTGCACTATCCCATGGAGCCAGAAATATGACCTTCTTCTGCGAACATGCAATAAAAAAAAGAGATGACTGCAGTTTTATATATTCATCAGTATATGGGATGCACTCAGGAATTTTAAAACAAGCACCATATATATATTACGTTTCGTTTCATATCTTTTTTTAACCACAAATAATATAATACACTTCACCACAGGAGAGATATTTACGACTAGCTGCAGGCACAGCGTGTCTGAAGCTGAACGCAGAAGAAGAGAGAGAGAGAGAGAAAAAAAAAATCAGTGACACCTTGACTCTTGTTGGCCTTTTGGTTGGCTCCTCTCGTCAATTGCTTAATACATGGCTACCGTGAAGAAAGGGTGAGGAGTGACTCGCATAAAAAACACTTACTTTTTTGGTTCGTAGTAGATGTTTATATGCATAATTAAGCCAAGACAATTTTTTTTCTAGGCCACTTCACTTCAAACTTTCAACTTTGTAAAACGACTTCATAAATATCTTATTTATAAGGGTAAAAAGGAAAACTGGATCTTCGGCTAGGAACAACTGGGGGAGTTTAAAAACAAAGTTATAAATAAATAAATAAATAAATAGTAGTAGAATAAAATAAACCGTAATGTTTCTTCGTGAGCCTCTTTTGAGCCCGTGTTCAATTTGTGATAACATGCCAATGCAATTCAAATCGTGATCTTAATTTTATTGATCCCATTCATTCGCCGTGTATTATATTGATATTGCTCATACTTATTTTCTGATTTTCTCTCCTGTTGTGATAATTACGAGTGAACAGGGTAATCATCAAGTGATTTTATGGTGACAAGAAAAAGTTTGAGGACGAGTTATTTTGGCAGTGGTTATATATTCGTCTACCACGATATGTGGTGTTGAGCTGATATGGTGCTAACGTGAGAGCCCCAACCTCAAAAAAATATTCTGACGTGACATATTGTGCCACCACAGAGAATGAAACCCACCTCAATAAAAATCGTTTTTACGGGTTGGCCCTAGATTAAAACTTTAAAAAAAAAATATGTCCGTCCTATTGCCGTGGATTTACAAGCAACCTCATAAAAATTGGTGGCGCTTAGGCGCTATCAGTGGCGTCGTGAAAAAATCCGTGATGTTTGCAAAATTCCTAATGACATGCAAACTCGAGCCCAGAGAAAATAAACGCTTTTTTTATATTCAATTAAAATTCATATTAGTCTGAACTTTTGACCAATGCTTGACCCAATTTAAATCTGGGTAACGGAAAAAAAGAAGGGAGGGCTCATATATTTAAAGAAAGATGATGTGATGAGCTGCTATATATTTACAAACAAAAGCCCTTTGTGACCAGCCTTATCGTCCCGGTCCGCCATTTCAAGTGAAGTGAACGAGGCTCGGCACTTTTGAAACCGTAAAAAATAGAGATCACCCACAGACTATTTGTATTACTCTTTTATTGCCTTGTATTTCCCCTATTTTGCGACTATCTAGGTGATGACTCTCAATGAGGGTTATTATCTCGGCTTTAAAACGGTCAATGAGTAGGTAATATAATATGTTGTCTGGGGATAAATAGTGGATATATAGCGTTTAGTTTAGCACACAATGCACTTTTTTATTGCATTTAAAGCTGTCATCTAAACCCTTTCAGGATGGGTATGCATGCCAGCGTAATAAAAATGAGAAAAGGAGCCGCACCCTGAGCAAGGAGTAATAACAAAACTGATATCAGATTGAAAATCAAAATGGATTTGAATATCAGATTATTGAATTGAAAATAGATGCACACTTGCTCCAAAGCTTTGGTTATTTTTGTATTTATTCTTTACAACCTACATCCATTTTGTGGGCAGCACCTACTTACTTAGGTGAATACCTGGTATAAAAAAATAATATAATTGGCACTAAACTTTGTCATTATTTCACCAAATATTTTCGACAATGCAATTGTGAATACTAACAAAATCTCTAACCTAACCTGAGCAAACTTTCATTCAAAATTTGAAACAAAATCAGGCTTCTACGAATAAACTGAAAATTTTACATGATATGGAAACTGTAAATATGACACAGTATACTACACAGACCACAGTACACATGTTTGGCAAAAATATATTGTTTCACCGAATGTATACACCACCTCCATAATCACAATGAATCATGTGCAGATTAATCTCGCAAAAGTGTAATATTTCTTATATTAAATCCACGGCTAATCCGACTCCTACTTACTCCCTACTCCCTACGCGATTCTTTACATCTTCACCCATGTCATGAACGAAAATCTGAGAAAGAGCTGTCTGGATGACAGGCCAGCCCATAATAAAGGTGAGGTGACTGCCAGGCATATAATACAAGATGATAAATAGCTTGCAAGAATATAATCTTCCGGATTTCAACACTTTGATAAAATGATCCTGACATGATATACTGGTCAATATATAGGATACACTTTATTTTGCTTAACTAGCCCATTGTGTTTTATTCTGCCCATCACATCAGAACCGGCGAATGACGGAGGATGATCATCATGATGATCATGATGTAAACAATAATGATGATATATAGCTGTTATGAAACGGGACGATGGTGATGATCCAATTAGCCTTTCTAACGCCCAACTCATCTCATCTCTCTCTCTCTCCGTATCATCACCATCAATCCTCTGCCACAAAATGGGGTTCACGGTGTGTACACAAATGTTGTCAAGCGAAGCCAGCGTAACGCTTTTTGTCAACATCCGAAACACCTCACAACAACTAACATAGGCAACTATGCCGAATGCTGACCATATTATAACTATAGGGTGGTAAAAATCCTACTAGCCCACTGGTCCAGTCTCTCTCCACCTGGCTACCAGCAGCCTCTCGCTCGATTATTGTGAAGTTTACATCAACTCAATTAGTAATCACTCCAAGTATTTGCCCCTAATTACCACTTTTATCCCTTGTTGTTTTCCAGCAACAAGCCTGCGATAATTACATCCATATTTCTTCATCGACCCGCATATCCCGTCCACAACATTCCGCACATTTTAGATTACCCCTCGAGGTGGGCTAACGAGGAAGAATGTTGTGAGACCATGAACCCACTTTTTCCCACTCAGCCTCTCACTCTCTACCTCCTCTCTCTCTCTGAGATTTCGAGCGAATGGGATTCATTCCGGGGAAAATGTAAATTATTTACCTAATCTAATACACCTTTTCTTTATTAAGAGCAATGGAACTCTGGGAGACCTCTCATCCTAGAGAATACACAATTCCCGAGTTATTGCCACTGGTTAGCTCGTTTCTGTGTACGCCGGGAGCAAACTAAACTACATTAATTTAAGGCACATAATAAATCACAACTATCATCCGAATTTAAGCTAAAACTAGCCAGAAGGGTGTTTCCTCTCGAGTTGTGTATACACATGTAATTGGGATTTTAGAAGAAAAAAATTCTTTTGTACCCACCCGCATATCACAATCATCATCTTTTATATCCATCCTCCTCCACCCTCGTCCTTATTACTTACCAGCAACTGCGGCTATATTGCCAAGCTCAACTTAACTTATTCCACTTTTATAATACTGGCAAAAGCAGAACTGCGAATTTCTCAGAACAAAAAGTTTTTATTTTGGGTTCTCGCCTCCCAATTTTCGTGTGATTTTCCTCTCAGAAAGTGATTCATTATTCACACTCATTCATCATCAAAAAACTTTTTTCACATTCCACTAATGTTATTCCGACTCGCTAATGAAGTTGAAAAAAAAAAGGAAAATGTTTATTTACGAACTCTACTCACTTCAGCCCTGCTGGCTATATTATGGAAAAGGATTTTGCACACACAAAAAAGAAGTTGTTTTTAAAAATATCTATATACTCCCGCAGCAGCAGCAAAATCTGTAAACACACATCTCATTTAAAAGCTACTACTATTTCGATTTTTTTCCCTCTCTCTCTCTCTCATGAGGAGTCGAGTCTCACTCAGCCTGAACCAGGATCAGGTTCGAAAATTTTTCGACATGCCACCTGAAAGGCCAAATTTCACAAATCTGTCCGCCTGTTTCAGCTGCCATATGCAGATAATTAGATTTTACTGAGAGGGGGCAACTGGGCAACCAACCCATGCGAAAAAGTTGCAAATGATGGGCATTGAGAAAATGAAGTGTTGTAATTTTGTTAAAATTATATATTTTGCCAACTGCAAACCATACATGAATCCATTATGCACGTCACATTTAGCAAATAATAATACCAAGCTCACAAAAAGTGACTGAGTGACTCTTGAAAGTTTTTTTTTCTCTCTCAACTTTTCTCACAAATCCGCGTGTCCTACAAACGAGAGGAAAACTATAACGTCCGTATTTGTACTCTCTCTCTCTCTCTAGACAACTCAACTTGGTTGGGCGAGATGGAGATTGTCAATATCACAATCCGTATATATATATATATAGAGTCCCGGGGCAGTTGGAAGTCTCAAACTGGAAAAGGATTGAGGGTGATGGCGATGATGATGATGATTCTGCTCCGAAGAACTTGTTCATTTTCTCTCTCGCTCTCTCTCTCGCGAAAGCGAAATCTTAACAAAGTTTAGTTGATCATGCAGCTTTTATGCAAATGATTTATGTTGCTCCGTGTGCCGTGTCCGTCCAACAAAATTATGTAATGTTATTTTCCACCAAGTTTTCTCCTGCTCCTTCGAGTGGAGGAGGAGGGTGGCTGGATGTGAAATTACATTAGACATTCCTTTACAGGAGGAACCAGTGGGAACTAACCTAACAAAAAGTAGGTAGGAAAAGATATAAAACCAGACTACCTCTCTCTCTCTCTCTCTCTCTCTCTCTCTCTGCCTCTATCTGGTTTCACGATAAATGAAATGGGCAGTAGTGAGAGAGGAGAAACAGGAAAAGCTCCACAATTCCAGTTCCACCAGCCTTATATATATTCTTGCCGGACCATATTGAGTTTTTGTTTTCAGAGTCGTGCCGTTTTCATTTAACTTTTCCACCTCACCTCCCCTTTTTAAGTGTATTATTAATATTAATTCGGATGTGAAATGAGGAAAAAGGTAAATCAACTGTGGCAACACAGCAGAAAGAACAGAGTAAATTCAGCTTTTACTTCCTTGATCAGAGTCCCGGAAAGAAAGTGGAGGGAAATCTGTTTTTTGTGCGGTGACACGGATGGATGGACTCATTAACTTTTTCCTCCTACGCACTCTCTCCATTTTGTATCGTGGAATGGGATGGGTGTCGTGACTTTGGGCCTTTTTTTTTAGCTTACTTTCACTTGCTTATATTTACCAAATACACAAAATAAGAGTAGGTAGGTAGTAGGTAGGTTATTTCCTCCACTTTCCACCAAAACAAAATATCCCTGTGGAGGTGTTCCCCTTTTTTTATGGATTACCATCAACAAAAAAAAACTTTTTTTCTCGTATATCGAGAGTATTTTCCCTTACCTGTAATAAATCTCTTGATTCCGGCCGACATCAGCATCAGCCGCTGTAATCTTTGCAACTTTGGCTAGCACAGGGGTATCCGCATTCACACCAATATCATAACTTAAACTTTCGAACACAGGTTGATTGTCATCTACATCTATAATCCGGATATACACTAAAGTCTCCGTTTGCTGGAGCACTTTTTTCACTGACACATTAGATTTGGTCCTAGGTGGGGGTGTAGTTGTACTATGTCGTCGTCGTCGTCGCCGCCACCACCACTTTAACCCTTCTATTAGGTCCTTCCACATCTACAAGATTATCCTGCGGATTACCGCCCTCCATGATATTTTTACTTTCCAGGAGTGTCACTTGCTTTTCCCGGTTTTTCATCCGGTTTCGCCGTTCCCCACTTCCGGTCCGGTTTCTCGCCCTCGTCCGATTGTTCCGAGGTTTTTGTTGCTGCTGTTGCTGTTGATGATTTTCTAAAGTTTTCTCGTCTGTGCCACCTCGTCGATTTCGCCTGCTATTGTTATTATTATTAGTGTCCCTATTTGACCGCCTTGTTTTATTAGTAATGGGTGCGGTGGGAAAACTTTGGTCATTTTGCACATCACTTGGAGAGGATGAGTCACTCCCCTCCTCACGGAAAAGTTTTCTTGTTGAGGACTCCTCCTCCCCCTCAGCTTGGTCTCCATCGTCATCACTAGAAGCTACACGAATCTCTGTATTAACATTATGATTATTAGCACTAACACCCTTGTTCTTCTTCCTTTTCGCGGATTTCTCCGCGGCGGAGCCAGTGGGGCCCGGTGTTGTCATTACCAGTTAGGAAATTAAGGTCGTCTATGATGAAACGTTGGTGGGGAGGTGGCAAAGTTGCCTCTGCCTCGTTGTCGTCCCCATTAGCCCCCTTTCCCACCCGGCCCTCGCTAATCTCGCTAATATCAAAACTTTCGGGGAATGAAGAAGTCTTTTTGTGCTTGGGAGTTAGCGAAAAAGCTCTTAGGACACTACTACCACTACCACTTAAAGTACTTGGTTTGGCCGCTGTGAACAGATTAGCATTAGCTTTACTACCATTATTATTATTATTATTGTTTTTGTTATTGACAAGGAGAGAGGACACGTTGGAAGAAGATGATGATGATGATGGGGTGTCCTCGTAGACAACACCTCGAATTTGTACTTTGTACAATTCCCTATACTCTCGGTTCAGACTTCTCTCATTATTTCGGACGCGGATGACGAGAAAAGAGAAATCCCCAACTTGGCGGGATTCCACCCGGAAGAGGTGGAGGGGATCGCCGGATAAAATACTGTAATGAATTTGCCTCGCGGCTGCTGCTGCGTTCCAAATGCCCATTTTGCCCTTGACGGGTAGGATCACCGTGGACGCGAACGAGTTTTCCGGAACGGTGGCGTTGTAGTAGGGAGCCGTGAACCGGAAGTCGGAGGGGTTGCCTGGGAGCGGATCATCCCCGGGAGGAAGCTCTGTCGGACTCGCATTGTTTTGGCGGACAACCACCCTCTCGAATCTCTGGGAACTGGGTCGCCGTCCTCTCCCGTCGTCGATAAAGTTGACCCCAATCTCGGACTCGTATCGCTCTAGTAGGCTTTTGAAATTTGGCCCCGGTGGCGACGAGGACACTACTCCTGCTAGGCCTGGTGCCCCCACCAGGGCGACTAGCAGGAGCAACATTAGCTTCCTGGAAATCTTCATTACCTCATCTCTGCAATAAAAAGTATAAAACAATGGACAGACTGATTAGCTAATTAATACGGACAAAATTCCTCAACACTCATCATCACAATCTTTTCTTCTTTTTTTCATTTGCAGACTTGAGCACGTATCGCTGCGTAAGCGGTTCGCTATATTCACCTCTTTGTTTATTCATTAAGAGCACCAGCATAGCATGCATGCCACCCGTTGAAAAACGTTAGATTGGGATCTCCCTTTCGCTATTCATGACCTCTTTCCTATTCAGGCAGTGAAATAGCTTCGTTTCTTTTTTTTTTTTGCACAAATTCTTTTTAAACGTTCACTCACGGACTGCCTGCTAGAATTACATTTGGTAGTAGAGACTAGAGACACACGACAAACTAAATTAGAGCAGTTTTTGCAGCGATTGTGTTGTGTGAGTGCGGCGGGAGCAACCTCGGTAAAATCTCTTCCCTGACTGCCTGCTGACAAGTGACTGATGAAGATAAGCAAGATTGACATTGACAGATCCTTAAAGTTGGATTAATTACTGGGAACACAGAGAGTCACCCCAGCACACACACAGTTTTTTTTGTATTTGGGTGAGCCGTAGTATTATGTATTATGAGTGAGCACACCATGTGCAGCAGCAGCAGAGTAAGAGAGCATACCGTTTGCGACATGTTAAGAAAACAGCCGGCGCCGTGAGTCCTGATGATGATGAAAGATGTACATAAAACATTACACACATATCTCTATCTCTCTCTCTCTCTCTATCCCCCCTTGTCGCATTCGTTTTTGCTCTTCTCAGAATGAGTCAATGAGCTGTGTATATTCACACATGTGCAACTTGCAAATCTACATATCAGTTTATCTGAAAAAGAAGGAGATTTTTGGTGTTCATCCCAAATATTAAACCTTTTTTAAAACCATGTACAATTTTTTCCTACATGATACGTGATTTTTGACACTGGGGCTGCTGCAACGTTTATCCAGACGTCGTACATGAAGGTATACATATACGGTTGTTCATCATCATGATACTTATATACCTAACCTTTGTGTAAAAAACAGGACACGACTCCACCTACATGGAAAACATTGCTGTGCATAATTTTTTCTTTTCTCATCATCACTTTGCTCACGTTTAAACTGGACTTCGTCATCGTCATTAGGGCTACGGAGCGGGGAGGGTTATTGTATGCTAACTAGAAGTACAAAACGAGAGAGAGAGAGAGGGTTTCTGCGTTTGCTAAGAATACATGTTTAATGCGGCGTACACCCGGTTTCTGATAATGCACCATATTACTTAAATATGACGACTTTTATAGACATAAAGTAAGAGCAATGCACTCCACTTACTTGAGTAGGTACTACATGCTATACGCGATTCCTGTGTTTATGCATTCTTTCAATATTTATAGGTATGACCTAATGCAATCGTCGTCGGCTCGGGCTCCTCAACAAAAGCTCCAAGGCAAAAATGTTTTCTATGAACTGAAGTGCACTTAAAATATGTATACCGCAAAGACACACATTCATATAAGTAAGTTCAGTGCAGCTCTGCAGTCTGCAACTGTCCCAGACCCAAGCCATTTGCCATTTTGTCTCCAATTAATGTTCTCGTTTGGTGGTGCTCATATGCTCTCTTGACGAGACTGAAATTGGAGATTGAGAGACACCCGCCGTCGTCGTCGTCGTCGCAGAAAAAAAATCTATTTCGACAAGGTGAAATCTCTCTATAAGTTAATGAAAAACCTCAGCAGAGTTGTTGAGTTGCTAGTTGTGACCAAGACCAACTTTGTGTGTCAATATAAAAAAATATCTCTGTGTGCAAACACAACACACTTTTAATGATGTTTATCAACTTCACATTCACGTAGGTGGTGTGGTGATGATGAGGTTGAGAGATGGAGATGATGAGGTTTTTTATCAGCATACCAAAATGGTGAATGAAGTTTGTGAGCTGCTCATAATGAAATGAAATTTTTTTTAAAACAATAACACCAGAAGCGGTGTGTGTAAGTGTAACCTATAGTCGGTCATATTATTCTTTTCCAATGTGAGGAGATAAGTGACGGAGCGGATTCAATCCATGAATGGAAACGTATCGTATACGTATAAAAACCCACTTGAAAAGGCAAACATGATACATTCCTCTTGCGTAAGCATAGATATTATACGTATATATGCTCTCGTTGGTTTTCAAATTATCCCTTCCTCTCCATAATCCAAAATCTCGTTCCATCTCGTCGCCCAAAAATTATATGAAACCCACCACGAAACACGGGTTGCTACTTCCACAGAAAAAAAAGATGATTCCCGTGCTCCATAACGAGAAAAGTTTTTTTTTGTTTGCGGAAAAAGTTTAAATGATATTGTAATAGGGGTCGAATACATTTGAGGATGATGTATCATCATCATACCTCAATATTCTGTAATATTACATTTTAACGAGACACCTAAAGGATGGAAAATGAAATGGGTAAACATGAGCCAGGGTCTATATAGTCTTACAAGGATGGGGAATGGAAATAATAATATTATTTCTATTGAGAACGGTGAACCTTTAACAGCCCACACCACCACCACACCAAACTTGATTTTGTGAAACATACGGATGATTCCAGGATGGATACCATGAATGAATTACTCATCATATCATCAATGATACGCTGCGCTGGGAGATCGAAGGGAGAAAAGAAGTTCATGAAATATGCAATAGGTAAATTTACACTTTTTTATCGGGGTCCCATCCACACACACCATCTTTGGAATATCCTTTCTCATATGATGATGCTCCTGCTTGCTGCTGCTGCTGCTGCATTTAAGATTCCGTTTTGGTTCAGATTTTTTTTTCCATACACCTCTCCTCTCGTGCCTTATTACCACACAATATTAAAATATGAATGTAATGAATAATAAATTCACTTTTTAACACGGACTCCTATATTTTTCTCTCAAGGAGCTTATCGGAATCCGGTAATTTATGAATGGAGGAATCACATTATATCATATATGAAAGGATACCTAAGGACAAGCCACGCCAGTCTGAAAATTGATTGCATTCACAAAAAAAAAGTTGAAGTTGTCTTTGGTTTGGTCGCCAGCGCCAGTCTGCCTGGAAAGCCAACATCTTTTGTAATAATAAAGCGAGTGATGATGAAAGAGTTGAAGACATGTAAGTTTTTATGAGATGTCATTTATTACCACTTTACTTCGTCTGGGGATCAAGGAAATATAGGGAGGAAAATGTGTAACTAGCTACATATATCTCCCGTGTGGAGTGTATATAATGTCCTGCAGTGATCCCGAGCGATGATGCGCTGCATATTGCAAACAGCTTTTTCGCTTGCATTTGCACAAAAACTTCCACGCCAAAGTGCATCATGCACATTCATTCTCAGCGAGCCACACGAAGCTTGAAATTTTTATCGCAACTTGAATCGTGGGCATAATAAAAAACTAGGGAAAAAAATGGTTGGAGTCATGGAGGAAACTGTCATTCCAGAAGAATGGTATTTGTTAGCACATATTTGTCGGAGGTTTTCTTTCTAGCGGAGAGTTAGAAGAGCACCAAGGCTTTAAAAAAAATTGTGTAATTTTACGAGGAACAAAAGTTGTAAAAAAGAGGATAAATGGGATTGTATTTAAGTGGCAGACACATTTATATACATGCACACACAATTAGCATACTTAATACACCTTGTTTTTTCTAAGCGGCTGGGTTGCAGTTTTGTGTGCAGTTTGAATGCATAATAGGATTTTATTCTACATCATGCTGAGTCACTCCTTATTTTCCTTTGAATGTTTTAAAACTGCGTTGTAGTTGTATAGCTGGGTGAGTTTTCAGCTGTTCACGCTGTTATTTATGATTAAGGATGGGTATTGAGCTAAAGGATATACAAAGTTAGATATATCTGCACTTTGAGAGATATTTTCAGACTGGGAAATAATAATAATTTTTGTTAAATTCTCAAGGCTGTCAATTTGCATACGCAATTAAGACAGTAAATTGCAGCTTGTAATCAAGTGTCATTTTAAATAACTTATGGGATTCGTGATTACATCCATTTTTTCACTGCAATTATTCCTAATTTCTCGGAGATAACGAGTAATTGAAACTCGTGTTGTGAAAGAGGCGATTGATGGATGACAGTTTACAAGAAAATGCTTTTTTAGTTTGTCATACTTTGCTGGGAGAGCGTATGATTAGGAGAGTTTATAATTTATTGGATTGTTCAAGTATGAATTTGATCAATTGAAGAAAAAAAATCCATTTTGAGGACTTTAAACATTCATTTAACGTTTTACAGTGTACATTTGGTATACTATTCGTGAATTTTGTATATATAGGTATCAAAAAGTCAAAGAAACTGAAATCCTCAAAATGTTACTTTTGTTTGAAATACTTTATTTTTGAAACATTCTTTGCCATTTGCTCACGGACAGGGATTTTCTAAGCAGTAAAATAATGCCCAAACCATGTTGTCACGCACATTCCAGGGCAATTTTCTGTTGCACATTTCTTGTGCCACTTCATATCAAGGCGTAAGAATGTAAAATGGCATAACTCGGCACATTTACTGCACACTGCACTCCTTCCTATCACATCACACATTGAACCAATAAACATTATATATAAAATTCCTAGTAAATCAGCTTTCAAAAGGTCCAACTATGACGATGATGAATCCTGCTAGCATTAAACTGACACGTCCTAAATCATCCTTGTCACAGTGGAGTCAGCGAAGAGTGCAAAATTTGTGCGCTCAACCGGCAAATCAAAGTATCCGTGAAGAGCAACTCTCACACTGGCTAACAAAAGCCTAATCTAATAATATACAAGCATGTATGCGGAGGAATCAGAAAAACGAGTATTTAAAGTGTTAAAAATCTCGCTCAGAAAAAAAAACCCACCACTTCTTTTTCATACAACTCTCATCCCCACCAAACGATCCGAATTAACTAGGGAGATGCCTGACATGACACGTGGAAAAAAAACTAAAAATTAAATGTCAACTCTAATAAAACCAGAGGCACACTGACATGCAACACTTTTGCAGCCCTCTCGCCGCAACAATATAAAAGTGTATAACTATCTATATATCTTTGTTGACTTATTTGACCAAAGGAACCTAGCTATCTCTCCCCTCTCAACAGACATTATGCAAAAACCGTCAAAGTCGAGATATTTTCGTACATCTCCTCTCTCCGCGAGATTCTCACATCAAAAGGGCTAAACCACAAAAGCCAACTCAAAATGTTCTGGCTGTATGCCTAACGAGATACCCAGGAAGAAAAACAAGAGAAACGCATTCCCAGCCTAAAATTTCATCATCACATCACATCCCCATTTTGCCATCCACAAAAGTTCCACCTATCTACAATCATCTGAGAAACTGCCAGACAAACATTCTCGTCCGAGCTCAACAAAAGTGGTATGCCTCCCAACTTTTATTTTGGAATCTGAAAATGTATTAAAAAACGAAAGCTTTTATACTAAAGTAATTACTTACATATGAGAAAGTAACAGTGAAAAAAGTCACTTGAAAAACCGTGTGTGTGTGTAGTTTTTTGGTTGGATTGCTGCATCACTACTACTACCATTCTCGGTGGATTAATGTATGCAAAAGAAGTACCAGCCAGAAGAGTAGTTGGTCATATTGCACGGGAGGAATGAGGAATGACTGCAGCCACTCAGAGATGCAGAGTGAAACCACAGGGAATATATATATTTTTCTAGTTTTTTATGTACATTATATACTGAGCACACACGCACTATATCTTTCAGTTGTGGGGTCTCGGAACAAATGCATTTCTCTTGTTTTTACTAGGAACCAGCAAAAAATAGCATATGCTGTGTGTGAATAGCTGTGCGGTGCGGTGGTGGCAAGTCTTGGAAAATTAAACTGCACTGGAGGTAGGTACATGCACCACCGTATACACCATGTACCAAAGTCAAAAGGGTTTTTGAAAATGGAAAGTGTACGAAAATCTGCTGCTGCTGCTG
>JAANSN010004053.1:0-16264 GCA_036850665.1 Dicranocentrus wangi | reverse complement strand
CATCTCATTTCTCTCCACATTATGACGGCTTGAACGCAAGTTACCTATTTGACTTTTACAGTCTTCTCGTTCCCATTCTGTCTATATGTGTGTGTTGTGTACTAGTATAGTAAGCTGTGCATATAATCTCACAATCATGTTCACGTTCACGTTGCAAAAAACGTAAGTACAAGTTGCAAGTTGCAATATAACTCACTACCACTCGCACTCACAACAACAACGCAACAACAACCCACGCACGACGCACAGGTGATGTGAATGCGATAGAATATTTTTTTATACACTTTTGCTTTCCTTTTTGTTTTATGAAGTCAGTCAGTCAGTGTCAGTGGTCAGTAGTGGAGTGTGTGAATTGCGAGATTGAAGTAGAAGTGATCTCGTGCACGTGGTGATTTGCTGTGTTGTTCCTCCTCTTGCGTCTTTTTTGCCCTCTCTCTCCCACCTCCGGTTTGATTGATTGACTTTTGTAGTTAAAGGAAATAATAAAATCAAAGTAAAGTTAATTAACTAGCTGACTGATTGATTCATTAGAGTGAGTTCAAAATCGGCTGAAGAAGATGGCGGCTATCAGTATTCTCAATCCAAAGGCTGAAATTGCCCGAGCCCAACAGGCCATGGCGATCAATGTCTCGGCGGCCAAGGGGATCTCGGAACTTATGAAGTCCAACCTGGGACCAAAGGGCACCATGAAAATGTAAAAAAAAAAGAAAAGAGGTGTCAGTAATTGGTAGTAGTGGTAGTCATCATTGGGGTGGTGGTGGAAGGAAAAAATGGGAGGAGAGAGAGAGAGAGAGAAAGTTGGCTGGATTGGATTTATTGATAACAATTTTATTGATAATAATTTGGATGATTGCTATTGTTCTAGGCTGGTCTCTGGAGCTGGAGACATCAAGATCACAAAGGATGGGAATGTATTATTGCATGAGATGGTAAGAGACAAAAAGTTTTCAAAGGAGAGGTTTTACTTATCTCTGGTGGAGTAACAGTTGGCAGTGGAGTACTGGAGGGTTGGAATGTTGGAAAATTGTGTTAATGCTAATATAAAATATAATTTGAAATTTGTGTTGTCGTTGGTTTTTTGATAGCAAATTCAACATCCTACCGCATCCCTGATCGCTAAAGCTAGTACCGCTCACGATGATGTTGTTGGTGATGGAACGACGTCAATCGTGTTGCTTATTGGAGAGTTGATGAAGCAAGCGGAAGGGATTATTTCTGAGGGTTGTCATCCACGAATTGTCACTGATGGACTTACCATTGGCAAGCAAGAGGCTCTGAAGATTTTGGAACAAATGAAGATTCCTGTCACAATGGACCGCGGGTTCCTGGTTAATGTTGCCAGGTCCAGTTTGCGTACCAAAGTTCGCCAAGCTCTGGCTGACCATTTGTCAGAGGTAAACATTTTGTTTTTATACGCTCCTCGGCTGCGGATGTGGAATGTGGGTCTGTCTGTGGTAATAAGTTGAGCAAAGCAAGGGATTACAATATATCGATTTTGGTTTTGCAGATTTGCACAGATGCAATTTTAAGTATTTACGACCCAGAGTCCAAGTCGATTGATCTCCACATGGTTGAAATAATTGACATGCAGCATAAAAACGAGATGGAGTCCAGTCTTGTGAAAGGTTTGGTTTTGGATCATGGTGGTCGTCATCCAGATATGCCCCATGCCTTAAACAACTGCTATATTCTTACATGCAACGTGTCCCTGGAGTTTGAGAAAACGTAAAGAAACACTTTATTTGTTTTTTAATATTTGTATTTATTTTATTACTGACAAGAAAAGAGAATAATATACTCCTTGTAATATTTTTGGGAACATGGTACTAATGGACTGATTGACGATTGAACGCATTGTAGTGAAGTGAACGCCGGATTTTTCTACTCGTCCGCTGAAAAGAGGGAGGCCTTATTGAGCTCTGAACGGGAGTTTATTGATCTGCGAGTGCAGAAAATCATTGCGCTCAAGAAGCAAGTATGCCCTGCTGGTAGTGATAAGAGCTTCGTTGTTATCAACCAAAAGGGAATTGATCCCCTCAGTCTTGAGTCCTTGGCCAAGGAGGGGATATTGGCACTTCGGAGGGCTAAGCGGAGGAATATGGAACGCCTGACTCTTGCCTGTGGCGGAATGGCTATGAATTCTGTGGAAGATCTTACACCCGAGTGTTTGGGGTATGCTGGCAGCGTCTATGAACACGTTTTGGTGAGTATTTTATATAATTAAATATCAGCATTTACAATATACAGGTATTTCAACTTGCAAATCCTGCACTTTGCTTTTCTAGGGCGACAACAAGTTTACGTATGTTGAAAACTGTAAGAACCCTAAAAGTGTTACTCTTTTGATCAAAGGACCAAATAAGTATAACATTGTACAGACGAAGGTAAATGTGATATTGGTGGGTTCGGATCGGACTAAAGTACGGTATATATGGAATCTTGCACTAAAATTGTTACTTACTTACTTCAGGATGCCCTTAGGGATGGGTTGCGTGCTTTATACAACACTATTCAGGATGGCTTTATCTTGCCAGGAGCAGGTGCTTTTGAGCTTAAAGTTAGCAAAACTTTGGATGCACTCCCGGTAAGCGTCTCATTTATGTGAATCCAATTCGTTTCAAATATTCAAGTAATAATAATATATGCAGAATTGAAAATTGGCGTTCTTTTAATTTTATTCTGTAGCTTAAGGAGCGGTCTGTTGCTGGTGTTAAGTTGCTCGCAAAAGCAATCTTGTGCGTACCTAAAACGTTAATAACCAATTCAGGACATGATACCCAAGCAATAATCAATCGAGCATTGAGTTCAGAAGGCAAGGGTGACTCCACAGTTGGCNCGCAAAAGCAATCTTGTGCGTACCTAAAACGTTAATAACCAATTCAGGACATGATACCCAAGCAATAATCAATCGAGCATTGAGTTCAGAAGGCAAGGGTGACTCCACAGTTGGCCTGGACTTAGAAAATGGAGGTACTTTTGATCCTACTGCACATGGAATCTACGATTTGTATGCCGCGAAGAAGCAGTTAATTGACGCAAGGTATTGTTTTATGTATAATTGAGCTTGTTATAATAATCTTCACTGTTTTAAAGGTGTAATATAATGATGTTAAGTAATATGGATTGATTGATTTTTACAGTGTTGTGATCGTCACAAATCTGCTCTTGACGGATGAAATAATACGCGCTGGGTTGTCCTCTTTAAAGTAGTATCATTATCTTGCAGTTAACACACTTGCGAATTCGGGTTTTTGTTAAAGTTTAGATTTTTAAGCGAATACTCATCCAAAACGTGTTACACATTTTATTGAAAAATAAATACTCACTTTTCAAGTGTTTGCCTTGGACACATCACTACTGATACAGTTGAATTATAATGATTTGAAACTCACTAAATTGCTGAGGAGAAATTAGAAACATGGACGAACCAGAGAAATGCATCTTTTATTTTTAGCAAAATCAAAGTAATTCGGTGGTTGTGACTCGGAAAAAGCGAGTATGAGTCTGAATATTCCATTTAGTCATATTTTTCATGCTAGGTTTGAAAGTGTTTTGAGACTGATTTTCTTTCTGAAGTCATTACTGGTCCCCTGGACTGGACTCTTGTCCCATTCCCTTGGTATATGGCGGCGTGATGTGTCGCTTGTATCTCAAAAAAAAAATTTATCAAGTACATACCTACCCACAATCAGTATTGAATGAAATTTGAAAGGACAATCGAATAATCACTAAAATATGATGACTTCATCATGAGAAGAGAATGCAGCTTTGTAAGTAACAATCATTTAGAGGCTTTGTAATAAATTTGGTTGGTTAGCTGGTTTTTGTAATAAATGAGGTTGCGTATCAAGTTTGTCTTCTCATTTACGGTGGGATGTACCACCTGGTTTTAGTGGAATCATCACGTAGGTATTCGCACTGCTCATTTATCATTATATCGCTTTTGAGCAGAAGTGCCTATAAAAGTCATTGCTCCACAATATTAATCGACATTCTTTTAATCATTCTTTCAGTTTCTGTTTGCAGGTTTTTATTTAAAGATACCAGTTATTCACGAGACAATTCCAACATAACATTTATAATAATAAATATTTTTACCACTATGTATGTTCAAATAACCTAAAAGTACATCATTTCTGCCACCCACATAAAGCTTGCTAATCCAAGTAGCACGGCGTACACAGCCCAGACCATCTCCAAAACTTGGTTTCCAACAGGAAGCAGCTCTGCTTCGGACATTTCCCCTCCGCAGTTCACAAACTGAACCAGTCGGTCACTCGGGACCTTCAGGTGGGGCTCCCCCTTGCCGTACCAAGTGTAGTTAAGCTTCTCTCGAAGATATGTATCCAGATTGATCTGGAGGCGACTCAGCCACCAAACGCTTCCCAGAAGGATCTGGTTACGTCGCCACCAGCTCGGCAGCCCACTTTCATGAAGATACCCCAGTGCCCTTGAAAATACAGGAAAGAACGCATTCTTCCTGAGGAGCCACGGGAAAACTAGAACAAAGTCTTCGGCGTTGGTGACCTTGGAGAGGAAATTTTTAGAGCAGGCAGTCAACAGGAATTTCAGTCCCTCCATTCTTGACTCATT
Organism: Dicranocentrus wangi; assembly: GCA_036850665.1. Lineage (NCBI taxonomy): Eukaryota > Metazoa > Arthropoda > Collembola > Entomobryomorpha > Entomobryidae > Dicranocentrus > Dicranocentrus wangi. Next base: position 11,671 of record JAANSN010004053.1, on the reverse strand, counting down.
GTCAATGAAACCACTTTCCTGGGGTATGTTTTTAAATAGTGTTTGTGTGTAATTGGACTTTTCGTGTACACACAGCTTCAACGCATAGTTGTCAAAGGAGCTGGCGTTCGGGAGCCGTATCCGGCGGTTCAGTTGGTCGTAGTAGCTTAAAGAGCGATTTTGTCCCTTACCTTTCAAGGATTCCATTTTCTGATTTATGAGATTCCTCATGACCGCTTGGGGCTCCCCATTCTTTACGCCTCCGGCCGGAGTAAATGACAGAATGGTTAGATTCGCAGTGTTTTCCAGTTCTTCCAGGCTTTTTGGATACTCTGGAGGATCCACTGTGGTCAGAATGGAGTAAACTTTGCCCTTATAGGTGTTGCTCAGAGTGAGCACCATTCCGAGCCAAAGGGCCCACAGGACAGAGACGGCTCGTTTAGTTGCCAAGATTCGGCCCGCATTTTGGTCCAAAGTGGATCCAAAAACTGACATGGACACTGAAAGGAAATGCAGCCGTGGTTTTCTCAGTTTGACAATCCCTCCACAGAATGCAATAGCAGACATGACACCCAAACTGAGGAGGATGCAGCCCCACGTGTAAATATCAAAAGGTTCAAGAAACGCTGTCTTGTTTCGATTTCGTTGCTTCAAGAACGTGAAAAATGACCAAGGCTCGTAGTTTATATCATGAACTACAACATCCCACCTATCTCCTTGAAGTCTCCATAATACCAGTCGTGTCACATCTAAATAGACTTTTGGAGCTGCGATCGCAACTTTATTTTCGGGATTTTGCCGAAAGGTGAAGTTCAGAATGGGACTTAATACGTCCAGCGTGCATTCCAAAGAGCTGGGCGGAATTTTCCGTTTCTGGTACCCATACAGTCGAAACAAATTGCAGGTGGGGAGGAACACATCCGGTTGTTTCACAGCTTTATTAAGTTCATTGTGTATGTATCCTCCACGAAGATTTTTGGCTTCCAAAGCCCACATCGTCTCAATCCGTGTTGCATCCATGACATCCAAATACTGGACCAAGTCGCAGTACAAACACGGGATTCTCAGCTCCTCCAAATTTGTTATGAAAGGGATCCCGCTGTAGTGTACCTCCCGATATTTCGCCGTCAAGTTGCGGTAGCAATTTCCGTTGTCATGATTCGCCTCATAAAATAACGTATAAGCTGGATTTTCTGTCAAACTCTCAATGACCATTTTGAACTCGCCAGGGTAGCTGCTGGAGCAGGTGGACTGGCTTTCTCCAGGATAGAAGTGTAGAGTGCAGGTGACATACTTCTGAAGGAGGGGTTTCCTTAGCTTCCAATCCCAGCGCTCGTGCCAGGGTTTATTCTTGTTTTCAATTTGTCCATTTAAAGTAACTGCTATGATACCTTGCCACGTAGTTGACAATTCGAAGGAACCAAGCTATAGATTCAGGAGGAGGGTTTTGAGATGAGATGGCAGGTTCCAAAATGATTTTGATATGGCAGATGGGAATGATTTGAAGAAAATGGGAAAATACAGTTGGCAAGGGTTCGAAACTCGTACCTTGGACAACGCTTGACATCGTTGCACTGCGACTGCGACTACAAGTGACGCAAATGAGGACGTCAAAGTTTCTGCAGAAATGACATGGTAAAAAATGTATTTAACAATGGACAACTTCAAAGCTCTTGTCCGGCGAAACTTTTAGAATTAAAATATCTGCGCTAGGGACAAGGGAGCTCGCTCATCTCTGTTTTAATAAGTTTCTCAATTTCCCGTAGTGTTCATGCTTGCTGGAGCATATCTTAAAGAAATGAATAAATATTGGAGAGTCTGCCATATTGAAACAATACGGCAATCGCTCGGTCAAAGTCCCAGTGTGGTAGTCCGAATCAAAACAAAACACTTGGAAAAATTCATGGATAGTGAGTTTGTAGCAAATACTTCAATTTCAATGCTCAAGTTTAGTGTTCACTTTTCCCTGATATTAAAGCCCTGCTTCATATAATGTTAAACTTGAGGCGTTTTGTAAAATTCCATTGTCACGAGTGCCCTGCCATGAACTTGACATTTTTTGAAACTTGTATTGTATTACAAACAGAAGATATAGAGACGAACTGGTATATTTGTATTGTGAACTTGTAAAAGGCGTAAATGGCGTACCAGACGAAGGTTGGTGAAGCCACACTCGTCAGTGTCATCAACCTGAAAAATCAATCAATCAATTTTAACTACCAAGCTTTACAAATATTTTTGTTATAAGATTTTAAATTGGCATTTGTTTCAGCAAAAATGAGAAATGCCGTGTATGGGCAGATAGGAATCGTTGATTGCATGATTGCTTTTTTGGGGTTACTTGCAAAACAATGAAAGGATTTAGCAAAATTTATATGTAGCTTCCCATTTTTCTTTTATTATTTTTGCATTGATTAAATCAATATACAGGTACCTTGTGTGTTGTATTATATTTACACAATTTGCAAAATTACAAATCGGAGCTAATATGACTGGGTATAACATACTTGTCCATGACATTGATCGACGCGATTATATCGTCCATTGCCGAACTCGGATTTTCAAAATTGATAAAATGTCCTCCCGACTTGGCTCTTGTAAATCTCACAAGATTTCGATACTTATCTTCCAGCACAAACCTGGGTTGGGTAAAAGGGTCCATGGGATAGTTGCGACAGCTCACGGGCACCTCCACAGGCACAGCCTCGAGTAGATAGTGAGTACTAGTCCTCATGTTCAAAAACTCGCCATAAATACGAAGGAATGTGGTCGTCGACTTGCCCATCCAGTGGACCATGACGTTGTCGAGCATGGTGTTGATATCATAATGTGGAAATAACCCTCCATCCAATTTCTCCACCCAGGTGGGGTTCGTTCCAAACACAAACTTGTCCATAATGTAGGCCGCAAGAGCACTTGGAGAATGGGACAGGGCCACTCCAACCGTGTCGGGCTTGGTGGCTTGGAGGTAGGCATACCCAATTTCCCGGAGTCTGGAGAGCACATAGGTCGACAGCGGACTGAAGACGGGAATGTCTTCAGAATCAAGAAAAAGCTGAGGGAGGACAAGGGCGGAGGTCAGTTTGAGGATAGACTTAGGCTGGAAGGAGACGCACATTGACATATGAATCCCAAGTATATTGCCTGGGAATAAGACGCCCATGTCAGATGACACGGATGCACCGAGATCGCCCCCTTGAACGTAAAATCTGTCATGACCCAAGCGACCCATTAGGGTTTTCATAATGACACCAATTTCCGGCGTTCCCAGTCCCACCTGACTGGATCCTTCCGATAATCCAAAGCCAGGAAGGGAAGGAATGACCACCTATAATGAAGAAGCTGGTTGTCAAAAACACATGAATCCTGCAAGAATCTAAGCGATACAAGTTTTACAAGCTGACCTCAAAATTAATTGAAGAATTTTCAGGATGTAGGAGCCCCGGAATCATTTCCTGATATTCCACAAAGGAACCAGGCCACCCGTGCAATAGCAGCAAAGGTCGAGTCCCATTCGGATACGCTCTCACTGGTTTGATATGCTGGAAATGAATTTTTATTCCGGAAATTGTAGTCGTAAAGCTGGGCCACCGGTTTAGTGCCGTTTCCCTTTCCCTCCAGTCATACTTGTGTAACCAGTGGCGCATCACCTTCCTCAACACATTTTTATTAAAGCCCCACTGAAACCCAACTCCATCCAGGGGATCAGCAACCCTCTCATCCAAGCTTTCCAGCTCGAGTTCTAGCCTTCTCCTCAAATCTGCGAGGCTCCTGTTTGAAATCTCAATTCGATGTGGGTAAATTCAAAGTGTCCTCCTTATTCCCTTCAAGTGCGGACGGACCCCAAAATTGGGATCTACGAAGAGGTTCAATGTCCACCACATTGACGAACTGCAGGGAAAGTAGGTATCCAATAAAACCGACAAATACTGTGAGGAATGATGCCGTCGTGGCAAATCCCAGCTTACCCATTTTCGCAAAAGAAAATACAAAAACCTAGTTTAGCTGCTTCCGGCTACTAATCTACTACTGTCTGGACAAGATCATCCTCAGCTCTAGATTCATTCATGCATCCAAAAAGAAGGGAAAATTACCATTTACTCTGTAACATAGCATTTTATTACGCTTACATGCGAGCGGAAAAGTGGAAGCAGCACAAAAAAATTGTTGATCATGTCACTCATGATATCATGAGCACACACACACTATGTAGCATTGCATTGCGCAGCATAATATCTCATCATGGCTTGTGTGTAGGGTGAGAGCAAAAAAAAAATCTGACGCGAGTTGATGAGCTTGTTTTACTACATGATGAGTTGCGTCAAAGCATTACTGAGTAGGTTCTCAGCGCGTGCAAAAAATGCCTTACTTATGGGCTTGCATGGGAATTTTTTATTCGTTAACACTGATTATGAGTTGCGAGTTGTGCTTTGCACAGTGTTTCATGGAAAATAAAATAAATAAATATTTCGTTTCTATCACAATGTTTACAATACGAAGAATGTTGGTTTTGGGGATAATGGTGAAATGAATGAATGTTTCTTGGAAAAAGTAGTAAACTCGTCTCGCTATTCGTATATTCAGATAATATTCTTTCGCATGAACCATTTAGCTCAATAAAATACTCACTTCTTTTTATCTTTGGTTAATGCATCACATTGCCATGCGTCTGGTACGATACAATTTGTCGGGAAGTGCATAAAAAAGCAGAAAAATATGTTGACAGCATGAGAACTACATGGAAATGGAATCAAGCCAGTAATTTTTAAAAAATTGTTTACTCCAGGTTTGACAAAGTAGATGATAAAGATTAAAACCAGTCTAAGCCCACCGCACCCTAATTTAACCAACTCTGCATTACGGTTTTTAATGTTAACTTGTCAAACAAATCAATTGAGTCTGTTTTCCTCAACTTCGCAGAAAGGCATGGCATGGTATATGACACCACACCAACATATTTTGTTTAACAGCCTTTAAAATGGTGTCTAGTAGTTTATAATATTTATATACTTCTCTTGTTGTTTTCACTAAAACATTATCCGCTTTCGGTGATTTGCATTTTAATGGGAGTACTTTTAGCTCCTGACTTTCGTGAAATGAAAATAACTGTGTGCTGTTGGTAAAAACGCACAAGGCGTGCATGCATTAACTTTAATCTTGTTGAGAGCATCCATTCATTACTCATTAGATGTAGCAAATAATAGTTCGCCTGTGATAGCGTAACACAAACATCCATAGACGTTATGAAAATGCACTTTGTACCTAACTAGGCGATTATAGTCCTGAGCAGGAGCACCTTTTTTATTATAATCAATGGGGTTGAATGGTCAAAAATAGCCACTTAAACCCCTTCGTACTGTATACCAACCAAGATTATCGTGACAAAGTTGTTGTCATGAAGTTACCACTTTTTCAGCAGATTAACTTTTCTTTCCCTTTTTTTACTCAGGTTGTGAACTCTGGTTGAAGTGTTGAATTTAAGCCTTTTTCGTGGAATCACAGACATTCATTGACACTAACACTTCGCTTGATACCAATAATAATCTCATAATCTCATGTGTGTAGAAGTGCAGACAGCCATTCCGCTGGTTCTACTTTTGGATTAGGCTGACCCTTCAAAACCAAGTACCTCCACAACACCCCAAAATATCCACAAATACATTCAAAACAATGGCTATTATTGTTGCCTATTTCCGTGGGACTAATATATTATTATTAAAATAGCGACGATCTCAGGTTGTGAACTCTGGTTGAAGTGTTGAATTTAAGCCTTTTTCGTGGAATCACAGACATTCATTGACACTAACACTTCGCTTGATAGTACTAATAATAATCTCATAATCTCATGTGTGTAGAAGTGCAGACAGCCATTCCGCTGGTTCTACTTTTGGATTAGGTCTGACCCTTCATTCTTCAAAACCAAGAACCTCCACAACACCCCAAAATATCCACAAATACATTCAAAACAATGGCTATTATATTGTTGCCTATTTCCGTGGGACTAATATATTATTATTAAAATAGCGACGAGTAAGGATTAAAGGGTACGTGAACGTGGATATTTCTCGGAGTAAGTGACTTTGGGCTTGAAGCACTTGAACATTCAGCAGCTTGGTGAACATTTCTGTACTGGGACTGGGAGGTAATATAAAAGTATAAAACCCCCGGAATTATCCATATCAGGATCACTTGCATTTTGGACGCCTGCCGAGTCAGTAGCTTGTTTTTTGTTTCAATCCTTCTCAAACATTATCTTTTCTTTCCTTCGTCCACGTATCAAGGAAAACCTCAAAATGAGCTGGAGTTCAATGCTGCTGTTGACCTGCATCACCCTTCACGTTGTTACTGTGAACTGGTAAGTTGCCCATTTGTCATCATAATATAGTTATGAATTTATTTGCAAACTTAAATTCTTTGTAGAAAAGTAGTAATATAATAAAATCCATATTTTTTTACAGTTTTCCGTCACCAGTCCAACCCCAAAATGAGATTCAAAAGGTGGACCCCCTCACCGACCCATTACTCCTCCGTGTCCAGACGAGTCTAGATGTCCTGGTGTTTGAAAACTTCGAGCAGCTCCAGTTCCCCCTCCCCCCAATACAGTTCGAGAGAGCAAACATGCAAGGGTTCAATTGTGACCCGGAGAAGTACGACTTATGTGACGATCTTCAGGTAATCCATAATCAGCTCCGGGATGTCGACTTGTGCCAATTTGAACTCGAGTTGGAAATGTCCCACATGGAACTCGGAGATGCGGCGGAGTCTTCTTCTCCTTCGTCTGGGTTGTTGTGCTCTAGAAACAATTGGGATTTCGGGTACAAAAAGCTAAGGAAGGCTATTCGAGCTTTGAGATCAATTTCTGAGCAATACCTGTCTGAGTTCCACATTCAGGGAAACATGGTAGCCGAGAGTATCCCCCAGAAGAGTAATCCGCGCCCCGTTGTTGGGCAACTTCTCAATTGTATGGAAGCCCAACTTGCCTTTTTCAAAAATTTCCTGAAACATACCCAAACTGTGGAAGTTTGCAAAGGAGGATATCTTTCTCCAGAAGTGATGTCCCCTGAATCCTTGGAATCCGCTTTGGTTCAGCTTAATCTCCGGTTGTATGCTTCTAACAAGACGACACTGATCCCTACCTCCCCTAGCAGCCTCTATTATCTCCTTCCCCTGCTCATGTGCACCTCAGTTGAGGGGGGAGAAAGCACTTTCACATTGAATGTTCCAGTGAAGACTACAGGCACCTATTACGAATTTGGGGTAATTGAGCCCCTACAATTTGACGTTGAGCCTGTTGGTCTTTGCCAAGTTGACGTGAGCAAAAGGACTGCCATCATTGAGAGAGTAAGCAAGAGGGTCTATTTCATGGAGGACGAAATTCGGGATGACTGCTTAAAAACGGGATTGTGTCAAGTTGATTTGGTAAGTTGAAGTGTAACTGAGTTTTGATATTATTATAATAGAATATGCTTTCACTAGTTTTTAGATGATTAAACAAACGTCATATTTCTTTATTTTTATTTTACAGACAACTCCATTTTCATGGACCACCAAGGAGGCCTCTTGCATCTCCGAGATAATGCAGCCCGGCCCACTTTTCCAAACGACAAGCCCATTAGATTCAAGTTGCTCTTTCACCTGTTCCAAAGAAGACCCCAAGTTAATTTTCATTGACAGCGGGATCCTGTTCATCACCGGGAAGAAAGTTGACTATACTTTCGACAAAGGGGTGTCCCGCAAGGTGAAAGACACTCAATTTAAGGCCATCTCCCCCGACACTAAGGGGATTCTCAACTTCCAAGGGAAATTTGTCACAGAGCTCAACCAGGAAACTGGAACTGTGACTTACGTGACGCAGAGAAACTTCAGCACGTTTAAGGACGGAAAGTGGACATCGCTCGGCAAAATTGAGGGTCCTTTTGTGTTCCAGCTAGTTCTCGATCTTCTGGCCGGAAATGTTAAGCCTGGCGTTGGACCTTCACCCCAAGATGCGGAGGAGTTGCCTGAGCCACTTCCACTTGTCTCCGATAATCAACTGGACGATATGGAGGTTGATGTTAGTACTCCAATTTTGGAGTAGCTTATGCAAATCTTTGTATTTAATACTTAATTTAATAATGTTTCATTTTACTATCTTACGTAAATTAATGTTTCCATTAAGTTCTATCAGCGAAATAAATATTTAATGTTTTAAGTTTAAAGTTTAACTCTCAGAGACAAAATTTATTCAACAAGTTTTCCATGTGCCATGCATCATCATATAAAAGCCAAATAATATGGGCATAGTGTAGATCACGTAAAATGTAAATATCCATCACAAGTCGCAAGTCGTTGAAAGGTCTTTACCATGCATATCACATGAATAATGAATGGTGGAGAGAAAGACGGGAAAGTGTATATTGTATATGTGATGATGAAATATTAATCCGACACGCCAACAGTTTCACTCATGTTCTGGTCCATAAAAGTTTACTCGCCCTTTGTTGCATGTGTTGAATCTTATTTAATGTTTTAAGTTTAAAGTTTAACTCTCAGAGACAAAATTTATTCAACAAGTTTTCCATGTGCCATGCATCATCATATAAAAGCCAAATAATATGGGCATAGTGTAGATCACGGAAAATGTATCCATCACAAGACGCAAGTTGTTGAAAGGTCTTTACCATGCATATCACATGAATAATGAATGGTGGAGAGAAAGACGGGAAAGTGTATATTCTATATGTGATGATGAAATATTAATCCGACACGCCAACAGTTTCACTCATGTTCTGGTCCATAAAAGTTTACTCGCCCTTTGTTGCATGTGTTGAATCTCCCTTGGGTTGTAGCATGTCATTGGTTGTAGTTGTAGCCAGAGCGTAATTAATTGCCATTCCTATCATCTACCAAATTAAAGAAAGCTTGTCAGGAAAAGCAAACTTTTTAATAAGCATTTTATGGTAAATTGCGATTTTGCTTTTATTTTTATGTCATACTCCACCAATGAATCCATATGTCACGGTAAAAAAGTTTGCTTTTAGCCCTACAGCATCTATTGCAATCCCTCGCTGCATTGCCGTCAGAAGGGATACCCCTTGACGAAAATCTGGGTCCTCGTAGTCCTTTCCTGGTTGGTTAAACAAGGAGGAATGAAGTAACCACTTTGTAAACCTGTCAATCTTCCCATTTCCCATAGCCGCTACCCAAGTGACGGCCACCAAAGTGAGAACATTGAGGACTAGGTCGAGGTCCATCTCATCCTGATTTTGTTTTGTTCCTTTAAACACGCTCCAGACGCAGAGGGGATACAAGTAAAAGTAGAAGACGACAATGGAATTTCCCAAAATGTCGTTTATTCCGTCCACCACGGATGTCAGATGAATATAGCTCGATGCAGCCTGACGTGCAATGTCATGGAAAGCCTTTCCTGGTTCCTCCAACAACATTTCCGGTGGTTGCTTACTTCCCTCTTCCAACTCGTCTACAAAAAGCTGACAAGTTGTCAGCACCATGAAGGCTCCAACCAGGCAAAATTGATAAAACAGGAATGTCACCAGTTTGCTAATTAAATTGACTATGACTGTTGGTAATCCTAAAATAATATATAGGGTGGCAATAGTATTGCCATATTCCCCATTTACAAATCCATGATCTCGATATTCAAACCACAATCGGAGGCTGGAAAAACTCTTTGATTCCTCCAACGGTGGACCCTGTCCAGTGTTCATAGTCCTAAACATGAGCCCGAGCCAAAGAGGGAATCTGAGAAGTGTTATTATTAGGGTGAGCTTCAAAATGCGAAGAAACTTTAGCGAAGGCAATTTAGCTTTTTTCGATGAAACCAGCACTGCTCCAATAAGATTTCCTTGGCAGACTTCAAGCAAGTCTTTAAATTTCTCCTGGCGTTTCCAAAATGTCATCAGCCAGACGAGCGGGATGAAGGCGAAAGCGAGTCCCACGACATCAGTGAAAGTGTCTTGGGATGCGTTAGTGTTGGAGTTAGAAGAATATGATGATGCTTCTTTCAAAGTGAATATCCAGTGAAAACTACAGTTCACAGCCAGAATTGTCAGCACGAATTTACTCAAAATCTGAAATCACAAGAATGAAAAACATAGGGATTTAGGATACAACAACTAATAGACGTTGTGAATACTGACTTTTGTTGAAGGTCACGCATCACACACCATTTGGATAATGTTGGTATGCATGTAGTAAAATCCCCCAGCTTGCTTGAATCGGAAAGGAATCAGTAGCAAATAATAACCAACTTTCAGGAAGGGATCCAGTAAGACAAATACAGAATATCTAGCTTTTTCTTTGGTAGTATCTTGTAGCTTGATGGAGAATGGAAGGAAATGTAAGAAATTTGGTTCCAGTGAATACCCATTCTCACCATTTCCAATACTATTTTCCATGTTGAAAGTGAGAGAATAAGAAAGCTGATGCTACTTTCACTTTGGCTTTTGCGAAATGCAAACTGATACTGAAGTTTTTGAGAGAAATGCTTCCGGAACGCGAGCGAGCGAACATTTATGGCGTGACTGACGACTGATCACGATCATCCTCAGCTCGTAGTTAATTGAGAATTAGGACATGAGCTGCAAAAGTCAAACATTCGTTGTGGGATTGGGTGTGGTTATTCGAGGCATGTCTTACGTTATGTACATCAACTTTTTAAATTTACATTCAGCATAATCCTAATCGTAAAACAATTTCAATGTATCAATATGTCCAGGATATTCATTTTTATACAATACCGCATTAATATTTTTAGTAATCTATGTAATTAGCATCAATACAAGAAAAACGCCATAAAACTTTTATCTTTTTTATCCATTTTGGAATTGGAATTGGAATTGGAGAGCTATTTTGGAATCCAAATTTTATTACCTATTCCTTATTCCCCCAACTCCCGAAATCTCATTTCTTAAAAATAATGGATTTGATTGATTGCTCGTTTTTAAGTTTTGCAGATTCTTTTTAGTTTATGAACTTTATTTCACACTCACAATCAGTGGAATCATACGTCAACTTCCATGTATTTTCCTAGTTTAGACAGGAAGGAAATGAGTTTGAATTTATTTTGGCCCACGACCGACGATGTTGTAATGGAACAAATCCCATAATAACAAAAGTGCACAACGAATTTTAGTGATTTGGTGTAATAATACTTTTTAAAATCCTACCTAATCCTAGTTATTGTTAGCGAGGATGGTCGTGAGCTGCCAAAAATTGAAACCTCCATAAATATGCTAATTTTATTAGAGTATAAAACAAACATGTAGTAACCAAAACAGTTCTGAATTCTGATAAGGTGGATTGATAAATTCATCATGTGTCATATAAAGGGGTTTTGTTATGTGGAGGGGGGTTATGAGTATATTATGATAATATGGGATTCCAACTTTCAAAAACCTTTTGTACAAAAATCTGTGCTGCCAACTCAACACAGTAGTTGTATTTGTGGAACAGAGCATCTAATAAAATTCCTACCCATCAACGCAGACCTGAAACCAGTAGATCAAACTGTCTTTTCCATTTTGTTTCATGATTTACAATAATGCATAGCTTTGTTGTTTATGTTCTAAATTCTTTTGTGGTGGCGACATTATTTCGAAACGTCAAATGACTTTGGCTATATACCTAGTCATTTGCATATTATACAAAAAGGTACTCTGTCTGTAGGTATGAATGAACCTTACAGCACACG
>JAANSN010004052.1:0-16266 GCA_036850665.1 Dicranocentrus wangi | reverse complement strand
TGTGGATTTGAAAATGCAAGCTGCTACTTTCATCAATTCTGGTGACTCTTGCTAGTTAAATAATAGTTGGATTGCTGTGAGTTGTGTTTTGGGTGAACCACGTAGTTCTGCTCGCTCTGCCAAGTGGTTGGAAAGCAAAAGATGTATTGACACTGATAAACAAAAAAGTTATTGTAATGCAAAATAATAACACCTAAATCCATATGTCTAACTCGTCTGGTTTCAAACAGTTTTTCCACATAATTCAACCATAATATATCCGATGGATGTGTTTTGCATTATGAATTCGTTTATTTCCGTAGAACTATATAACCTTTATCTGGAATCAGAAAGAAAACCATGTATAGAGAAACCAGTGTTGAGAGAATTGATTCAATGGCAGTTATAGTATTGGAAGATAATGAGTTAGAACATTAAGAAAAAATATGTATTTTTTCGGCAGAGCAATCACTCAGCCAGAACACATGCGAGCTTTGCTAGAATAGGTATAAAGTCTAAATTGTATAAGACACGAACATATAGAGAACAGAGAACACATGTAGATTTGTCAAATTGTGTATGGTGATGGTGATCACCTCCATCACCTAATAAACATGTACAAAGATAGAAAAATGTACAGAGACACCACTATTCAATCCCATCTGATTTAAGAGTGAGAAGTAGTGATAGTATTCAAAGCAATTTTCCATGTCTATATGACGGCGTAGTAGGAGCTGAACCGACCGAAAGGCTAACTGGAGAACATGATTTTCAATGTGAATTATAGTGAGTAGTAGTACGTAAGTAGATATCATGTTAGACTCGCTGGATGAATTGAGACAGAGTAGAGGGCATGATGGCATCTTTCCTCATACGAGTATATACACATATAGGCACATTTGTTATGTTAGTTATGTACTTTGGATATAACGTTCTTGTAAGGTTTCCGACAATCATGCCTTAAATAGGCATCCTCACAATTCTCCAATTTTTCCAGCTACACATACATACCTACACCAATAATCTCTCCAGCTAACTAACTACTGCACACCATATCGCTTCAGAACCCAACCTCATCACACCAGGAAAAAAATGTAGCAAGTAACCCTGTACCGATACACAGCAGCAGCAGACAGAACGCGTATAACATAACACTCACAACACATGCATGCACGTATGTGTGTGCACACAGTACACGTACTTGTGTACACAATTTTGGGTATAAACACTGACTCTTCTGCAGCTCACAATCCCAGTCAGTTTTCACGTCTTTAAGAATAATTGTGAATGTGAATTGGGATCGGGAGACGCAGGGAGAGAAGAAATACAACAGAGATCCATGTTCCTACATAAAACTTTCTTATGTGTATTACACACGCAAAACGAAAATGTGCATATGTATGTATTCACAAAAAAAAAACTTTTTTAACCGTGAGTTGTCCTCTCGTATATAGTGTTCAAGTCAGAGAGAGCTGAGCTGTGTGAGCTTTTTTTGTGAGAACATACCTACTACTACAACTAAACTACACACTATATAATACATGTTACCAATTCTTCTGGTAGAAAACTCTCGTACTCCTTCTGCCAGTCCTGCTGATATCGTCGTTCTCTCCTCCGTTGGGTCGGTGTGCGCTCTTATTTCCCATTCTTGTTTTTATTCTCCTGCTTCCAAAGAGTGAGAGAGAGAGTCGGGAAAGAGGTTTGAGCAACTTTCTCATTCTTATTCTGTGTCGTCGGGAAAGAGAGGCTTCATTCATGTCGTTCCAGGACCACACTCACGACTCAAGGAAAGGATCACATTTTATTCCTTCACAGTCACACTTTATGTTCCATCCAACCCAGGCGAAAGTAGCCCTAAGCTCTTTTCCTCTCTGCGAAAAACGGCAAATGTGATGTGATGTGTGTGTACTTACTCTGCTCTACTCACTCTACTCACTCTGTGCTCCTTGTTCTCGTTCCCTGAAGAAAATTGAGAGAGTTCTCATTTAGGAGAGGACACACGGATTGAGCGAGTGATCTCTCTGAGAAAAATGTGTGTGTATTAATTACATTGAATGAAATGGCTACATAGTTAGTCAACCCACCTGCATCTTATTGAAAAGCCAAAAACCAAGCCACACGACGGCTATATCATTGGAATCAAGGTAAACAGAAGAAAAACTGTGAAAAAAAAAATTGAATGTGCTTTGGAATAATAGAAGAAGCAGGAGGAGGAGTGTGTGCATCTGTTGTATTCTCTTTTTGGTCGGTGGAGGAGATATAAAGTAGTCAGGAGTGAGGACTCAGGACTGTATGTTGTACAAGTGTGTGTATACATACAGATTCATAAAGCGTCTTCATTTCATATGATGATATGCTCTTTGTGTTTTTGGTCTGGATTCTTGCCTGCTGATTGATCATCATCATCATCATCATCATCATCATCATCAACAACATAGCCATCAAGCCAATGCAAATGAAATGTACACAAGAAAAAACCAGAGATATAAGTACTTACTACTACAACCAAACTACATTATTATACACATAGAGAACATAAAAACAAAACAAACCTGATCTTGTGGCTTTTTTCTTCTTCCACCTTCCACACAAAAATGAATTGAAGTTGCAGAGATGTGATGTGATGTGTGTAGTAGATTTTTGATGAAATTAGAAGAAAAAACAATAAATCACACTGTGTTGTGTTGTACATTGCATTGTAGGCTGCGCGTGGAGATATTAGATAGCTCCTCTAACTAAACCCCTCAGTCGTACTTACTGACTAGGCATGTAGTTAAATTTATGTGCAGTACAGTCATTTTTCACTTATTTGGAAGACGAGATCAAACTTTACGCTTAGATTTTTGATGAAATTAGAAGAAAAAACAATAAATCACACTGTGTTGTGTTGTACATTGTAGGCTGCGCGTGGAGATATTAGATAGCTCCTCTAACTAAACCCCTCAGTCGTACTTACTTACTAGGCATGTAGTTAAATTGATGTACAGTCATACAGTCATTTTTCACTTATTTGGAAGACGAGATCAAACTTTACGCTCTTCAGGGTGGGAGAAATAATAGTGAAGCGTTTTAGTGTTCGGAAAAGTAGAAAAGACTGATTCACTTATTTAGAAGACGAGATCAAACTTTACGCTCTTCAGGGTGGGAGAAATAATAGTGAAGCGTTTTAGTGTTCGGAAAAGTAGAAAAGACTGAAATCTCATTTTCATTTTTGAAGAAATGTGTAATGATTGGCCATAATTAGTCCAGTAGTGGTTCCAGTAGTCCAGGATAAAGTGTTCGATGTGTGAGGAACAGTATATCTTTGTATGTTCACCTGCTTCCAGTTGCCAGTGATTTTTGAGAGGTGATACTTTTGCAGATGGGTGATTATGCAATTAGTAATTTGTTTGTAGAATATAACTAGTATAGTATGGGTCAGGCAGGGGTGAAGTAACAATGCAAATTAAAAGTGTTTCGAGTTCCAGAGTGTGACCGAGGACGGGATGGCAATTGGGGACATCCTGTGTCATTTTCAGCCGCTTAGCTGACTGACTGAAGTCAAAATTCCAAAATATCACGGAGGAGGAGTAAGTTGTTGTGTTTTATAATGTAAAAGATCAGCTGTGATTTGGGGGCAAGTGGTCAAGCTGCATGGATGGCCTTTGATTGTGATAGAGTTGAGTTAATTATACGTTTTTCGAGGTGGCACAAGGTGGGTGTCCTATGACAAAAAACCTTGTTAGCATTTTGTCAATTGGAATTTGTATATTATTGTGAAAGGTTCGAAAGTCGAGTAGATTTAGTGAGTTTAGCATCCGGAAGAAAATCCGTACGTACACTGGTGTTTTGAGGTCAGGTCATCAGTGGAGGGGAGGAGGTTTTTAAACAGAAGCAGACAATCAACACGAAGGTTCTGGGGCGGGGGAGCAGTAATATCTGTAGTTCCTGTTTGGAGGTTTATAAAAGTGCAGAATCCAAGGGTGGCTCAAGGGCAAATGTGATGTCGTCATCAAATTTAGGATTCCAGTTATCTCATCACTTCCAATCAGATTGACACCAACATCATTATTAACTCAACCATAGCGCTTTTGTCACCTGTCTGTCATACAGACTTTGGTAATCAATGACCAATGGACACGGGAAATGACTAATGTGGTGACTGACAGTGACAACGTGCAACATTGAATTGGAATTGCAGGTAAGGTTTGTAATTAGTATTACATGTGTAACAAGTTCAGTTTGCATTCCAATTTTCATTTTATCGTAGTGTGACGGTCATGGAAAAGAAAGAATATATATCTCTTGCGAAAATCCTCTACTGTAGATTGCTGATCATGTTAGGTTAGGTTGCAGTTCAATTTCATATTAGTGATTGATTAGGTCCATTTTGATTTTGATGCATTACAAAAACAACAGCAATTACCCAATTTTCGGTGACAAGACCGATACGGGTGAATGGTTTGTTATTACCATACAGTAGCATGAACTATGCTATCAACGGAAAGTGTCCAGCTAAAAAGCCTTCTGTCATCCAAAACAGTTTTTGTCATAGTGCATGCTAGAAAGTGTTTCGAGGGATGATCGTCACGAAAAGGCACGCGCTATCACGTGAAGGATGCTATACTGGAAACTCGCGAATTTCTCGTGACTCCCAAACTTGAATGATAATTTATGAATGCAAAACTTGTGAGTTGAATTAGACATAGGTAAATATTGCCAATTGCAACTGAAAGAAAGTAAGACATGAAACTTCATAAGTATGCATACGCATGCGCGCATAGGTAATCTTAAAATCACATTATATTCAAAATATTTGACTACTCGTGGTCAGATGTTGCATTTTATTATTATTTTCATGAACGGGAGGCCTATTTTGAACTAAAAGTACATGAATGAACAGGTAGAAATACATTTTCAAGTATGTAGTGTAGTAACTTAATCCAGCAATCATCCTACAAAGCAATAACACATTTCCTAGTTAAGTACAAAAATGTTACCGTGATAGTTTAAAGCAAACTTTAGAACCCGGTAGAAATTCTAACATATATCCGTCGTTTCTCCGAGATCGCTGGAAGGGGAAACTAGGTAATTAATGATATGTCTAGACACCTTAGTATCATATTACCGTTCTTCGTATTGGAGGTATTGGTATTGTCGCAGAGTTTGGTTGGGAACTTTCTTCTTTAATTATCATCTTCGATCATCGTACAGAAATGTTTTTGTTGATGAAGGAACGGGGTGTTTGTTATTCCTGCATTGTATATGTATATTTGATCTCGTCAATTGACGTCCTCGTGATTGGCTAAAGAAATGTATGAAATCCGAAATTCATCAAGGGAGTATAATATGGGGCTCTGGTATGGTACAAAACCATTGCTGAAATCTGAATCTGAAAATATTCTTGGGATTTGTGTTCATGCCAGATCGAGATACATTTCGTAATAATTATTAATGATGTAACAGCATGTTTGGTACTTATTGTCTAGAAGTTTATTGAGCCACCCTCAAGCGTCATGCCGTCATGCCACTAATCTTTGATGTAATTGAGGTAATTCTTGAAGAGGTTGCACTTGGTACTCTTGGCAGTCAAAATATCGTCCTCATCCCATTTTTGTGGTATGCACCTTCAGGCTGAGATTTGAGATTTGTGGAAGAGATTGAGCAAACATTCAGTGCTATACGGGCTCTACATCTGGCTGGAATCAGAGTAATGCAGATTTTTCTGATGATTTTCAGATAATTGTGCTTTTGCCTTGAATGTGAGATAACAGCAACCAATCGCTAGCAAAGATTCATTCATGTTGAATATCAAGAATACGGAACGTGATTTCTGTGTTTGGGTACGAGTGTATCTTCAATTGGTATTAGTATTACGGGGATTATCTTTAGGTGCATATATTGATGGTTGTCTCCTCTATATTACGACTTTGCTTTACAACTCATGGTGTATTTAATTTAATACTATATACAAATTGTATATGCAATATGCGCTCAAAGACTCATCAAATCATCTACCGCCGTAAAGAGGGTGCTTAACCTTATCGTCGCGGTATACGGTCGATGTTATCCTGCCTATTCTAATCCATTCCACCATGAATTACCAAATCATTCTTCCAGTAGTAATCCTTGCGAAAACTGACGTCATTGTGACCGTGTAAATAAAATCAGTAAGATGTAGTTGAAGCCAATACAATGCGGTTTTCATGTGACTGTGTCCAAAATCTATATGCCTTTAGATTAGGTGTCGCGATTTTGTAGGAGGGTATGTTTCGCGAATACGTGGAAGGTTCTTGTCCATTTCAAAAATAGTAAGGGGAACTGGTTTCCAATTGTTCAAATTAGGATTCGAGTCTCAAAATGAGACTACCACTACCCTCCAAAGCGGTGATGTTGTCTATACACTACTGACTAGAGGATAGACAAATATCCTTGAAATCGGTCTCAAGTTTGAGAAATAGTGATTGTCTAGTTAAATCTGCTGGTATGCGTGTTTTCTATGTGTGTTTTATAACACACTTGAAGAGAGGAACCCCGACCTCAGGTGCAAGTTGTACATTATGTTTTTTCTTAAACATGACCGATTGTCATATTGTTCTTGGTTGTTCATAATTACTCATCTAACATTATTGTTAAGTCATTAAATAGTCTAGTCAGTGTGAATCGTGTGACAATTCCTAATGCTGTGAAAGGTCGTCTTGAATTATAAGCTTTCACCTCGACAGTGTGACCAAATAAAAGGTGTTTTTCGTGTGCCGGTAAGGTATTTAGGTCAGGTTGGTTCAGAAAAGAAAAGGATATGAATGGGGATATGACACCTTTTGTTGATTCGGTTTTGGGTTATTTGCTCATGGGATAAAAGGAGGGCAAAAATGTCTGATGGTTTGCACGTACTATTTAGATATGGTAGAAGTGTATAATATGTCGCGTTTTACAGGTTAGACGAGGATTTTCCAAGTGAGAAAATTCCGACCATTTTCCCCCATTTAAAGAACTGTTTTGTTTTACAAGTGTCCGCATTCTGTCAATGCCAATTATTTCATCGTAAACTATTCTTAAACTTTTCTTTCTCGCACATTTTTAGATTTTTGTCGTGCCCGCAACTCTCATAACCGAGAAGAGGCATCCAAGGACAAATACTTTTGATATAAGGAAAGGAAAAGCGGAACGGGTGCATAAACGAAGTGCAACGGACGTTACGCCGCGCCGTTGTTACGCTATTGCTACAATATCAGTAGTGACGCAGTGAAAGGTACAGCAAACCAATCGGTATGAGCATAATCGATTGATTGATTGGATATCACCTCATCGTCATCAAGACTTATTCCATATACAATATATAGAAGACGACGTGAATTCCTTATTTTTGCCTATTGAACGGATTGCCACTAGTTGACATTTTCTCAATGAGAGATCTCATCTGTCTCACTATTTCTCAACTGGAGCGACGTGTGGTTCAACCCTTGACCTTAACAACGATTAGTAGTTGTAACAGAAGAAGACGAGCACGGGGATACAAGTCAGGATGGCGGATCCAAGGAAGGTGGAGACATTAGTTCGTGTCGGCTATTACGAGCTGGAGAAGACAATAGGCAAAGGAAACTTTGCTGTTGTCAAATTGGCCACTCACATCATTACTAATTCCAAGGTCAGTTCAACAATAAACATTTTACTGTATTTTCTACTTACGTAAAAGGAGAAAAAATATGGTGCGGGTTGAGCAACAGTGTCCAGTCCAGAGCACAAAATGTAATGGCAATGCTTTTACTTTACACTACTGCTATCCTAAAAAAAACTGCCGTTGTACCGCTGCAGTGCTATAAAATGTAAGGAAGCCGGAGTGTAGTCTTGTGATATAGTGTGTATTACGTATGAAAGGAGCAGTGTGAAAGTTTTCTAGATTGACAATATACGCGTTATGCATGTGCGGCAAGCGGAAGGCTGATTTTGATATAATAATTGAAAATCATCAGACATGAGCATTCCTCGCAAAGAAAAAGCGTCAGCACAGTAGCGGTATGACGCAAGTACATTAAGTGCAGGCATGCATTGCGCCGGGAAAGTTGTGAAAGTGCGGTGATTATTATTGCGTCTAACTAAGCACGAGCTATTCATTTCACTGCATTTCCCCACTATACCATATTCAATATAACATTACATTAAAATGGCTAATGGCTGGAAATAGCTTTAATGTTGTTATCGTTGACAGCTTCCTCTCGTCGTGCCTTGGTATGGAATTCAGTTCAATTTTCGATTCCAGCTCTGCTACCCTTCTGTCAAAGTTTAAAATGTCAGGTGGTAATGACAAGGATGAGACTGGGTAGTTTTACTTTCCTCGTCGAAATGTCTCGGGTTCACCAAGGCTTAACTACAGTTGAATTGAGAATTGAGACTAACAACGGGGACATTACTGACGTATGTTGAACCGGGAGTGTGGTATCGTCGACGTCGATAGTGCCACGTAATATAAGTATTGGCTGCCCTTTTAGAAAGGAGAAGATAGTTTTAAAGGACACGTAGAATTGAATGAATACGGGAAATGAAAAAATGATGCATGCGGCTACTGGCATTGGCATTAGAATGGGAAATGAGTCTTGTTATGCCGAAATATGTTGGTGACTAGACTGGTGATATTTGGTATTCTACTTTGTTGTTTCCTAAGGCCACAATTTTTCAGGAGCATTTTTTATTTCTCTGCTTCTAGTTGGCCTAATATAAGTACATTCAAAAAGGCGTTTTCGCAGAGTATTAGTGTACACATCAAAATGCTAGTGTACAACGTTTACCATTTTTCTACTTTGCTTCTTATTTAGTATAAGTTATTTCATTTTCCGGCTTTCCGACATAATATTACAACATTACGTTACAATCTATACCACGACATCGCGGCAGTGCCAGGCTGCAAGGAAAAAACGGATGGAGCAAGGCATGGAATCAAGAAAATGTGTGTGTATTTTTTATTCTTTCACTTTGTTTTGGAATGACGTCCATATGACGACACATGACGCAAATCCGATGAGTCTCGACCCGAATGGAAAGAGCGAAAGAGCCTTAGGATGGTGATGATGATGATGAATGCATATAGGCAGATATGCATTTGCTTTCTCTATAATCATACATTTTATGACTCTCGCGCTCTCTAAGCGGACTCCACCTCTTGTTTTTCTGTTCACCTCCTGAATTTTTTGTAAGTTGTTGTACCGCTTCTCGTTCATGTTGGTGCAGTGTGGGATGGTAGATCTATGAAAACTCGCGCTGCCTTTCTTTATAACAACACACAATCAGTTAGCTTGAACTAGAGAAAATTTGCTTATGCTTTCTCCTAACTTTCATTTCTTCATCGGTGGTGGTGGTGGTGGCAAAAAGAGGTAGTAATACCAAATGCTTGGTTACACTTTATCCATCATAGTGTTATGTTGTGTGCATGTCTTTCTCCCAAAAGGACTGTATTTTGCATTAAACATGCTGTGGTCTACGTTCAAAGGACTGACTGTATACATGATTGCCGTTGTGTGTTTATGTTGACTAAGCTAAATGTTTGCTCTTGTACGTGTCGGATTACATGTAATATAAGCAAATGGAGAGCGATTTTAATATGAGAAGTATAACAATAATGTGATGTACTTGCTTCTCTTGAGATTTTTCTAAGTAGCATTCTCCCTTTTTCATTTTTTATCATAATTCTACTTACAAGGATTTTTTGTCTTAAGGCAAAACTATAAATGCTGATTTCAACTTTCGTTTCTCTAAGCTCAGGCGTATTTTGTAGCAGCTTTCTTTGTATTATTATTTAGATATATTTGGTACATGGCTTATGGGGCTACATGCGGTCGACTATATTTTCTTACTCATGAATGTAAGACCGTGTAGTTTGCCGGCTTCTGTAAATTCATGGTACCAGTATCGAAGCTATTAGTATGTTCCTTTGCCATGTAACATGTTTCGTATCATAATCCTCAAAAGACTTTGACAATGAGTTGTGCATTGCCCGTTTGGGTTGACTTTCAAGCTGGATGGACGTAGGAAATCAAGGAGTGTTAAATAAACTCTGCAGTAAATAAATACGTTCAACTAGAATACTTTGATCAACGATGATGATGTTTGACGTTTGGCATCCTATCACGATGACCATGTTTTTCAAGGCACAATCAATGAATGATTCCTCCAGAGGATTTGACGCTATTTGGAGTTTTGACTGAGTTGGTCAGCAAGGAGTGATCGACCACTCAAAGAATTTTTGTATTATACGTATTTTGTCAAGTTTGTGCCATGCCAAATTCAAATGATTTCCGTAGGCGTACTGTGTAGGCCGAACTTCTATTTCTATACATCATGCGAGAACAACGATACTCAGCACGAAATATTTTCTTTCATGAATACTTGGCCGAGTTTTCATGAAAGAAAATATCTGCTACCGTTGGGCGAAAACAAGTTATACGATATAAGTTATACATGGGTGAACGATTAAGACAGATACACGTTTTCTGTATGCGTAATGGTACAAAACTAATAATTATATGAATTATAAAATAATGATATGTGTAGTTTGATGTAAATACAAAGTAAATACTGCAAATACGTATGTTAATGACGTAAGCAGATTGACTTGAACATTTATGGTCAACCACGTCCTTCTTTATTCCAGGTAGCGATAAAAATAATTGACAAGACAAAGTTGACACCCGATAATCTAAAGAAGATATTCCGTGAGATTCACATCATGCGAAAACTGAAGCATCCTCATATCATTAGACTGTATCAGGTAAGAATTCGCCAATTTTTTTTGTCGACGTACACAAAAACAGTGAAAAAAATTGTGTAGACATTTCGGTCCCGTCAAATCAAAATGAAAATGTTAGAGATTCAGTAAATGATGTAAAGAGAGCCGTGCGTGAAAGTAGAGATAGAGCGGGGTATGGGATTTTATAACTATTATTTTCGAGCTAGCAGGAAACCAGGTGCTAGGGAAAAATTTTCAATATACGCTATTTCGCTTATACCCAGATATGGATTATTACGTATGATAGGTAAAGGTGGTGATTTATGCTCGATTTGGAGAAGAAAGAAAGATGTTTCATTCCACTTGTTTTATTGCATAGAAGAATATTGTTCGATGAAGTCCATGAAATGAACTAAAATACATTTTTATTGTACGTGGGTAGAAACAGACGAATTCTATTTTGGATTGTTTCTATATTTGTAAGTGTGCACCAAATCCAAATCGCACAGGAAAGGTCACAGTGCTGTTACAGAACACGCTTGATGAGCTGTTCGAATTGATTTGAATAGAAATGAATGCCCAAAAGACTTACGTTATGGTACGGATGTATTTTTTTCAGGTTATGGAAACTGAGCACATAATTTATCTTGTGACGGAATATGCTAGTCGTGGGGAAATTTTTGGTAAGGTCTACATAATCCTATGATGTGGACGTGGATGCGGTAGAGCTTACAAAATTGACATTCACAGTGCTGTTACAGAACACGCTTGATGAGCTGTTCGAATTGATTTGAATAGAAATGAATGCCCAAAAGACTTACGTTATGGTACGGATGTATTTTTTTTCAGGTTATGGAAACTGAGCACATAATTTATCTTGTGACGGAATATGCTAGTCGTGGGGAAATTTTTGGTAAGATCTACATAATCCTATGATGTGGACGTGGATGCGGTAGAGCTTACAAAATTGACATTATATTTCTCATTTGCAGATCATTTAGTACTCAATGGACGAATGCATGAAGTTGAAGCACGAAGAATATTTAAACAGATATTAAGTGCAGTAGGCTATCTTCACAGAAACGGAATTGTTCATAGGGATCTCAAGGCTGAGAATCTACTTTTGGATATAAATAATAATATAAAATTAGCTGGTGAGTAAAGTGCAGGTGATAGATAACATTCGTTATGAAATTTTCAAAAACTTGAACCATGTTTCTACAGATTTCGGATTTAGTAATGAATACCAAGAAGGGAGCCTTTTGAACACGTGGTGTGGCAGTCCGCCCTATGCTGCACCAGAGTTATTTGAAGGAAAAAGCTATGATGGCCCTAAAGCTGATGTTTGGGTTAGTTTCACCGTTGTATGTCCTCAAGATTGTGCAAACTAAAGGAAGTGTAATTAATGCAGTTATTGTTTACTAAATTACAGAGTTTGGGAGTAGTTTTGTACGTTCTTGTTTGTGGTGCTTTACCTTTCGACGGCTCAACTCTCCAAAGCCTACGTAATCGTGTAGTAGCTGGTAAATTTCGCATTCCATTTTTCATGTCCAACGACTGTGAGCATTTAATCAGGCATATGCTCATAGTAGAACCTTCCAAAAGACTGAGTATCCAGCAAATCCTAGCTCACAAGTGGATGATGCAGGTAAATAATTAAAAGTAGTAAACATTAGTTAATGCTGGCATACCCATACTGACAATTGCGAGTTCAATGAATGAATGTAATAAGGTCTTGGTTTCTACAATTGCGTAGGGAGAACCTGCGGCACTTCCAGAGGAGCCTATCTGTCTAACAATATGTGAGCCATTAGTTGATCAAATAGCGTTGCTTCCTGGCGTCACAAAAGAAACCGTGTTACAGTCAGTTCGGGAGAGGCGATTTGATCACATAAGTGCAATATACGACCTTCTGTTTGACGCCAAAGAAGAGGAAGTACGAGGACAGGGTCCACTGCAACCTCTATCCGTTTTTCACCTCCCCGTGCAACGCAAAGCATCAATTACTACCGGTGTGGTTGAAAGACAGGAAGCGCCTCCTGAAATTCAGCTGCTTCTTAATGATTCTCAGATTTATGAAAAGGTAAAATGGGTTTTGGGGCGCCGGTAGAAATGCATATAAAGAACGTAGGGCTGACGTGATCTGATTACTTTTCCAGTTTGATGAAATGCGTGTTGGTGAGGAAGAACTTAGACGACAAGATAGTACGCAAATTCAGCCACCTCAGGGTAGACGTCATACGGTTGATCTACCACAGGTAATACACATTATACCAAGCATTTAATATATTTCCGATCATTATGTCTTAGGGCGATCGGTCGTTGTGGATAGGTGCTTATTTAGTTTTTGTTTCTTCCAGCAGGGCATACCGGTTGTAACGAAGGGGTTAGAAGAACCTGCTATTCCACTCGTGGAAAGTATAAAAGATCAACATTTGCTGAAACCTCCTCCCAGCATGGAAAGCAGTACGTCATATGATTACGTGTTATTAATTATTATAAAAGCTTTAAAGATTGGACGGTAGCGTGATTCACTTGCACTTTTTTCAATTCTAGCATGTGGATTCGGTCGGCGTGCTTCAGATGGTGGTGCTAATCTTCAGCAGAAAGAGAAGCAGCAGCAGTCGTGTGAAGGTGGTTGGAGCCATCCATCGTCAAGAGAGCAATTGTCAACTGTACGTTTATTGAGACTTTATACATCGTAATCATAGATTTGTTGTTAAATACTAGCTTGTTGCATTTGCAGGGCGTTTTACGAAGAGATGCTACTTATCTAGCGACCCCGGAAGAGGAGATGTTGTTTAGAGGACGCAATAGACGGACAGGCCTTATTACGGTTGTGGAGCGACCTCCAGGTGCGACTGTAGAATTGAATAATTTTGTAGGCAAAAAACTGAAAATGTCCAACAAAATTCCGAATTACGTATAGTGATTGCTGCCGTGCCGCTGTGAATTTGACTTTAAAAAAAATCAGATGGCGTGGTGTGGGCTTCGCATTTGTTTTATTTGGTTTGATTTTGTTAATTTTTATTTATTTTTTTTATTGTTTTAACTTTTGTTATTATTTAAGTTGTTGATCCTGAATCGCATAAACTATACATGACGGGTCCAAGTTTTCCCTATAATTATCCACATGGACAAGGGATGGGCATTTTGCCACCGCCATCCCATTCTCGTAGACTGTTTCATCATACATTATCACGAATTCAGCCTCGAAAGTACCGTACATCTTACTATCAACCTTCAGGTGTTTATTTGCAATTTACTTTTTTGTTTGCTTCCTTTTAATATTAAGTTACGTTATTGCGATAAAGTCTGTGAAAATTTGCTTTCCTTTTTTGCTTATGCTTCATTACCTTTTACGAGGCGGCCAACGGGAAAACCTACACGACTTTGATATCGAAGTTGAAGTTATGACGTTTTGCACAAATAATAAATAACATATAAATTGATAAATTAACTAGTAATTAAGCTTCGTCGGGGTTAAACTGTCGAAAGAAACATACTCAAGTATTAAACTGTGTATATTTATAGGTCGAGAGACTTACAAAGAATTATGTCATGTAAGCTGTGAAAGATATAGTCCGGTCCGGAGAGGGAGTGAAGGCACATGTCCACCCTCACCTAGATTAGCAAAGACATTACAGGTAAGGCCATGCTTAATAGTTGTGGTGGGTTTTACTTTTTGGAAACTGCCAACTTTATATAGGTAATTTTGGTTTCAATTACTACAGCAGAGAGATGATAGAAGGCATTCCATTACTTCCTCTTCGCCATCATCCCCTGTTAGACTTTTTCAACCTATAGACTCTCCTCTAGCAACCCATCCGCAAGTTCCGGGCCCCATCGACATTTCACAGGGTCTTCAAGGACTTCATCTGTATTCTCACTCAACGCAAGGACCTCCTAGTCCATTCTCTCTCCAAAATAATCAGACATTAGCCATGATCCAAGAGCATGATGTGCTGAAACACGTTGATACGACTGTAAGAAATCATCGGACTGTTGTAGAAAAAACTAATTAAGTTGTATATCGTAATCAATAATACATCGTTCGTATTCTCTTTAGCAAACCGGATTTGCGTATCCTGAGATTTCTATCACAGACGAAAGTGGCTGCTTACCAGTGTTCCTGCTGCAGGATCAAGATGCTTGCCGTAGACCTTCAATAACACGGGGAATTGGGAAACCTCCACCAACCACCGATTCAGAAAAGGAAATTCCACTTGCCAGTCTGTGATGACAAAAAATGTCATCGGGAGACTCTACTTAACAATGCTAATAAATAACTTTTCTAGTAGATAAGACAAATGATGTTTTCCACTATACTGTTTGCAGAAGAGATTGGTAAGGTAAAATCTTAATACCTACATTTGTGCGCCATACTTACTAGTTATCTACGTTTTCTCAATGATGAATTATCAACAAAACCCTGTGTCCTTTTATATATTATTAAGATATAACATAATAAACGATATCATCATCTGCTCCAGAGGGACTGATAAATATAACATTTTCCATATTATGTAGGTTTTTGAGATGATGAATACTCTATAACTTTCTTCCATCAGTCTTCATCTGCTACTTCTATGTCTTGTAAAATATTATGTATGTACAATTAATGTTTATGTACTTAAAACCGTCATGTCAATACTTTAAGAAACAGATTGTGCAAACTTACTAGAAACTTGTATCCAACAAGCAATGCATAGTAGTACTCTGTAATCGAATGTGTAAATGATGTGCATAATATCACAGCAGTCATTTGTACGCAGACATTCTAATTGTAACGAAGAATTATATACCTACCAAGTAATCAAGTATTATTTATCAAATTTGTTGATTTGATTTACGAATTCGTGATGATGATTATCAATAATGTCAAATTATGCAATTGTATTCCGTAAAATATAACATATATGCAATCAACAAAGTTTTAATCGATGAAACAGCAATATTTCAATGGATTGGGTCGATTAAAAAATAAACCAGATACGAATGAAGAATACATTTGGATACCAGTCTTGGGAAGTCTAACTATTAACGCTGCCATTTATTTCCTGGCAATTTTACCCGCCCCAATTTCTTGTGCATAAAAAATGGTGTATGGAAACTACACATTCCTTTTTCAAGTACATATAAACTCGGTAGTTTTTATTCACGTTCATCATAATAGTAAATATTCCCTTTTCGTTTAAGGTCTCATCGTCATTTGGACATGGTTCATGGAAATAAAAGCATATAACGTGTTACATGTAGTACTAATGTGGTACATATTAACGACTATTACATCATATAACGTTACATCCACGTACGCCTTTTATTTATTTACGAACATCTACCATCAGCGTTTACCACGAACACGACAACCTACACAGTACAATAACTTAAAATAACTGTTTTTATTGATTTACAATAATTATTGAAATAAACAATCTTTTGACAGACAGCTCATGCTCGAGAATAGCTGACCAGTTGCACTAGCAGCTACGCCATTTCAACAGCTTTCCCAGTCCCATGCAGTTATTCTTAAATTGGCAGCCCTACCTTACTCGATACTTTTACTTTCTCCAACCATAAATTATATC